>CM071954.1:25662500-25892500 GCA_036784905.1 Acrossocheilus fasciatus | reverse complement strand
ATTATGTCTCATACCAGGCGGAAGTGTGAAAGGTTCTGTCTCCTTAAACTAGTTAGTCATGCATTTCTTTTTCAACACATTTACAGGTAAATCCTAGTATTTTAAAATTGCGATTAATCATGATTAATCACAGTCCACAACTGTGATTAACGCGATTAAATTTTTTAATCGACTGACAGCACTTACACTTATGTATATGGAGATCATGCATCGGTGCTCTACTGCTATTCCTGCGGTTCCCGGATGTGCAACGCTGAATATTGTGCCGAATTTTAAATCACTAAATTTGTGGCAGCGAATTTGGAAAGTGAAATAAAAAGACTGAAATTTGGCTGTCGAATATTATACATCATATTTTTAAACAGATTGAATATTTTGGAAGTGAATTCTGGAAGGTGAATATGAATTATTTAATTTTTAATTATGAAAATGTGTGTGAAATATTTTGAATTGAAATATTCACAGCTTAAATAAACAACCATGTTAAATTTCAGGACCTAAAAATGCAAGCCCTGGAAATACAAGGCATTAAAATGCAAGCACTGTTAATTGCAATGCATCTTTTTTTCGATTTGTGGAATTCAGCATGCTTTATGTTTCAAAAACTATTGTCATTATTCTGCTTCCATACTCCACTGTGAATAAATTACTGTCCGAATTCATGAGTTTTATCACTGAGGTGATAAGTAAATTTATTTTTACAGACATCCATATGAGAAACAACTACCGTCCGAATCGGACTTTAGTAAGACCTTGATTAGCTGGTTCAGGTGTGTTTAATTAGGGTTGGAGCTAAACTCTGAAGTCTGGTGACCCCTGCTATACTACATAAAACATATCTGCATAAAACAAAAACAGCAGATGGGCTGAGCGAATATAAAAATTCACTCTGCCAGCAGGTGGCACTTAATGAAACAGCAGCGATACAGCCTTTCCTTGGTTACCACTGTAAACGAAGCAGCACTGCACTTATGAACATTACTTAAGTATGCATTTTACAGAGGCAAGAGGAAAAGAAAATGCCATCTAAATCTTTAACAAAACACTCATTGAATACATTATAAAACACCCCATGTACACTTCTACTCTGGATGCAAAGTGAATGTTGTCTACGCTTAAATAGTCTCTCTCTATTTAAGAGTCTCATTCCTAGGGTCATTTTGGGTACATCAGAGTCCGCTTAATCCAGTTTGTATCCTGGCCAGATGTTTGACATACTACTCAGCCTGGTACTGGTACTGAAACTGTTCCTATGTAGGTATTCGTATACAACATTTACAAGTTCAAAAACATATGTTATACATTTGGGGAGATGTTGAACAATCTAGACACACATGCACATCTAAAACAAAAGCAGTTTACATATTTACAGCTATAGAACTGTAAAACATTTACAAATCTTTCTATCAGTGGTTGCTGATCATATTTTAAATGGCACAAAAGATGCAGACAAGCTCACACCATCAGAGGTATGGAAAATAATAAAAACTCGGCAAAGGCAGTGTCTCAGTCTTCACTGACTACTGTAAAATAATAAGAAAGTATGTGCAATTCAAACTACTATATCAAAAATCCGACCAATCGGCATTAGCAGTAGCTGTTGATTTGGCAGACATATCCTACTCTATTTCCACTATCTTCTGAACTCGTTCTTCACAGGACAGCATGTTCTCATAAAGCTCTCTCTTTAATTGTAAAGTTTGTTTAGATTTAAATCACATCTAGGAGTTGTTGACAAATCTGACACACGGAGGTGTTTCCTCAGGTGTTCCTCATAACAAAACATGTTGCTCAGGTTCTCTTATATGAAAGGAGGGTGGGCGACAAGGACAAAACCATTACTTTGTCACAAATATATATATATATTTTTTTTTTAATTTTATAGATACAGTAGATCCTACGGAGGATGGAGAATAAAGTCTTTCAATAAGCACTTGAGTTTTTGATTCTGTTCCCCACTCAGTGCAATTGTAACGTGGCTGACGAGACAAGAGGCGTGCGGATCCATGTGCAGGCTTTTATTAACAGGCATAGTCAAATACAGGCAGGGTCGAGCAATGGCAAACGGGTATGGCAGGGACAAGACAAAGAGTAAACTAGGGCAAGCGAAGGTCAACGATCGGCGAACAGTATCCAGAGGGCAAGGCAGAGAGATAATCCAGGGAACACGGGCTAGAATCCAAGGCAAGGGAATAAAGTCCAAACAGTGAGACAGGGGTAAATACAGGGAACAAGACTAGAAAATAACAAACGTACTGTAAAGCAGCTAACACTAGGGGAGTGAAAAACGCAGGACAATACAGAAACTGAACAGAAACACGGAATGGCACGGAAGGGGTTAAACCAGGGCTTCGTAGAGTAGCTACTACTAGGAGAGCGGTACACGCATACAATACTCGGCAGAGAGGCAGAGAAAGTCCAAGGCTTATAAAGCGTGTGTGATCAGTATGTGCGTGGGATCAGGTGTGCGTGTGATTAGTGCAATGAGTGATTGGTGACAGCTGTGATCAGTGTTGGATGATGGGAAATGGAGTCCATGTGGTGTGTGGTGAGAAAGTCCATGTGGTGAGCTAGTGACCTCTGGTGGTGGGTGAATGGAAGTGCAGACTGGATTCGTGACAGCAATCATATGGATTATGAAGACTGGCATCAATTACAGAAATTGCATTCACTTTGGGATTCTAAAGTCTGGTCTTGTTTAAAATGATGTAATCCTTTAAAGTTCTGGCACCAGAAGTCACCCAGAATGGAATGATGTTACAATTTCAAATAAAATAAAACAAAAGTCAACAGTGTTAAATAAAACAATCTCAGTGATCATAGGTAAAAAATTAAAAAAAAAAAAATCCATAAAATTTACGGTAAAAAAAACGACAGCTGTGGTTGCTGGAATTCTACCTTAAAATATACAGTAGAAACATTTTAGGTTTTACGGTTTAACTTAAATTTACAGTTAAATAGCATATTTTCATTAACTGATATAATGTTAATATACCAACCTATTGAAGTACTGACATCTGTTTTGTACCTTTGAAATGCACTGATAACCACCAAATGCAAAAGGTGATGAGAAAGTCACATGATGTACCAAAGCTCATCGCAAGCAGCTTTTAAATAACATATATAGAAGGTGCACAGTGTCATTCACACAAGCACCAAACACTATCATGGTGAGACTCATTAAACTGAAATATGCAATAAACATTCATTTAACAACATTAGATGTAACATACAACCCTAATAAGCATAACTGATAAGAAAAAAAAAAACTAAGAAACCTAGTTACTTCGAAGAAAAAACATCAAATTAATGCAACAAGGAATTCTGGGAACGTCAATTTACAGTTTTTCCCTGTAAATTTTACATTCTTTTTTTACTTCCAAAAGTAGTATTTCACCGTAAAATTGTCTGAAATGTCTATTACAGTTTTTCACTGTATATATTAGGGCAACTTAACGTTAACCATTTAACAAGTTTTTACCGTAGCTTTTTCAGTTTTTTACCGTTAAAATCACGGTCATTTTTTACAGTGAATTAACTGATTAATGCACAAACTAAATATTCATATAACCTAAATAGGTTTGGTATACATTTTTACATCCGTATAGTTACATGTAAATAATGTACGTTTTAGATGCTGTCAATATGTCAGACTTGTTCATTTCAGTGTCAAACTTAAAGGTGCCATAGGTGATTGTCTTCAGAAACATTTTTTGTTATTCTGGTTGAAAGTCTCTTCACATGCTTATAACAATCATTAAGTTAAGTGGCCAAATGTATTTATCTGATCTTCCTTCCTGGTATTGTAGTACTTTTACTAACTGTGATATAAAGTTTTCTCACCGGTGAATGACACATGATGTAGCCCAGCGCTGTTCCCAGTTCCAGTCCTCACGTCCCCCGCTCTGCATATTTTGCATGTCTCTCTTAGTTAACACACCTTAATCAGATAACCAGCTCGTTAGAAGAGAGCTCTGTGCATGAACTGTGTTTCGATTGACATGCTCCCTACACAGTGTTCATTGCTCCCTACACCCCGAGCAGGGAAAATCCGTTTATTTCACTTCAGAACATTCAATCATGGATATGCGCTGCTCCTCACACACAGACGAAAGAGAAGTGCGAAGTGTGACATAATATACCTCTGTAAATAAATACAATTTAAATTCAGGTCTCGCTCACTTTAATGCCCTTTGTATGGAACATAAACGCTCGCTTCGAACTGGAATCATGGCGGAATATCTGGTGATGTCCACATCGTAGGTCACTTACGGTCGAATAGAACAACTGTCAAACGTGATAAGATATGAGATATATGAAATGTGCAGAGCAGGGAGGGGGCGAGGACTGTAATTGGAAACCATTGATGTAGCCTATTGTAGTAATTTATGTTGTCTCTGGCTGCTCTTTGAGCGTGCGTTCAGGGGGCGTGGCTTTAGACAGCGATTGCAAGGAGGGCGGGACGTTCGCTTTCAGTGCTATCAGGCAAAAATTAGTATTTCCCGAGATCTCCAACTGCACCTTTAAGTAAATGGACAATATGTGGGGTAGGACCATAATTTATGTAAATAAGCAAAAGCAGCACAGTTATGTTTCTCTAAATAACGTTAAACAGGTTATCAAGCCCAGTTTCTTTCTTCCCTTTCTAATGCAATACTATGTCTATGGAACAAATAAACAAATAAAAATACAAAATAAAAGACAACAGGTTAAACCTAAACTATACAGCAATGTGAATTACATCTATAAAATGACTGTAAATGCATTCATCATGCCAACACCTTTACCTGAAAGTCTTGTAATGCTTGAGGAGGGAACGACCACAGTTTTGAATGGATTGATCTTTCCTCGTTTATGGAAAACTTTTTCAGAGGTGACTATCAAATATAACATCTCATTTCTTTAGTGCTGCCTGTTCATTGCATACTTGTCAGTTATTGCTTTAAATTCATCCAAGTTCATTGCCTTAAATAGAATCATAAAAGGATGACAGTCCAGACATGAATGCTGTTAACCCTAAAGGCGGATGAAAGTTAATTATTTAGCAAACAGGTATTTCACAGATGAACAATTTTAGTGTTATACAGTCCTATCATTATGGATAAGACAACGCAGTTTATAGAAACTATGAATTTAAAAGCCTAACTCAGTAACAACGAAACCTATAAACAACAAAAGCACAATCTTACAACACAACCTTAGCTTTTTCTACAGCAAGGTTAATGTAGTGTATACAAATATTGATCATTTAACTGACTTTAGGAGCGTCAGAAAAAAAATCTCTAATGGGAGCTGCTGACAGAGATATAAGAAACGCAGGTGATCTGAGAAAGCTTATTTAATAAGTTCATATGCATTTTTCACAATATATTTCACCTATATCATCAAGCATCTTTAAAACCTAAAAATGTAAATTTTCATTTAGGTTTTTTTTTTGTATGTTCTGTACATTATTCTTTCTCTTTTCTGCATATCACCTCTGCTGTAGTTTATTTCTAATAAAGCTGACATTGTATACTACATGTTGGCTCTGTGACAGATTATGTTCCTATATTCTTCCATGCTGATGGCCATGTAGCAGAGTTGGAGGAGACCTCTTTTCGAAGAACATCTCTAAGGCACTATGTACCATCTGACTAGTAAGTAAAACCTCAAACATTCAAAAGTTTCAGATATTCAAAAAAATATATAAAATAAATATCAAATATCTAATATAGTCCTTTATGTCTTACAAAGCCATCTCATTTAACACTGCATTGTGGACACTACAATCTACAGAGGGGTTACAACAATTCAAAACGAAACACAGAGCCGATCCTCCCTAGACGCAGAATACGCAGGCTGCATAGGGCCCCCCTTGCTCTCAAAGATGTTTTAATTTTAGTTTCATTTTTGAATTTGGCCACCGGTTGTGAAAATATGAATGATCATTTCTTTTAATGTGGTGCGATGTCACGCTCATACGTAAAAATCATGTAACGTGAATGTCGGACAGTCTCTTGCTCTTACTAAAAAAAAACAAAAAAAAACAAAACAAAAAAAAAACACGAGTTGAAAGCGTACCGAGCCACGGAAGAGATACCGTTTCTCGTGCGCTTTCCATGAGTGCGAAAGTGAAACATGGACAAATGCATTTCATCCAATCTTTCATCCCAAAGAATCATCCATTCTTTCACCCCCCCACCCCCGGCGACACAGTTTTGCGTAGGGCCCCCAGAAGTTTAGGATCGGCACTGGAAACACAGAGGATAATAAAAAAGAAATGAATTTTCATGCTTTGAAATTAAAATTAATAATGGTAAGACAGAACCTAGTACACTGTGGCTGTGCCTCAGTTCCAAGTGTAACAGTCTGTAATGGTCATCATATGCCATGCCAGATGGATGGTGAAGGTGGGAATTATAAGTAAGATTTTCTAAACTTTAAATGTAGTAAAGTGTTTGTTCAAGTAGACTTTGTTGCTTGTGGAAACCTCACACTGGTACCTGAACCGCACTGAAAGGTGCTTAAAACTTAAAATCCTATTTGCACTCTTGAAAACTGTTCACCAAAGACTAAATTTCAGTATTCACCACCAAGATGAGCATTGTGAATGTAAATGCTTCACATGACATTTATAACAATCATTGTTAATGTTTGAATTGTATTTCAGGGCTGTTTGTGAAGACAGATAATCAAGAGATGTTGTGACAACCTGGACAAAATTCAGCTCCAGATCCACCAGACTTCTCACTCACAAGGATTGTGGTCTACTAGAATATTATGTGTTCTCTTCAGAGTTACGCGCATGCAGATATTACTTGATATTAGATATAATGAATACTTGAATATTGCAAGAATAGGGAATGCATCTTATTTAAAAATAGAATGTTAATTGCTTAAATATTAGGGTTGGAACAGTATACAGATGTCACGGTTCGGTAAGTACCTCGGTTCAGGGGTCACGGTTCGATACTATTTCAGTACAGGAAAAAAATTAAATAAATCCACTATTTCTTTTCATTTATTTTGAACAGACAGTAGTACAATTTTTTTTTTAAAATTCCACCTAGATGTGAAAATACTAAATATTATTACATTGTTATATATATAAAATCTGCAGTAGCCTACATATATACATACAAGGAATAAATTCTTGAAATATATTTAATTTAATTTACAGATAAACATGGGGGGGGGGCAGTGCGACACATAACGTAGCCTATATATGCTGAGCTTCAGTTAATTTTTGTGACACGCTTAATTTGTTCACAGAAAGGAAACTCAAATGGCAGAAAGCGACACCTTACTTGTTTTCTTTATTTTTCTGCTTTCTGATTCTGCTGGTATAACGAAACAGTGATCGCGCCGGAGCACACACACATACACAAAATACATCAGTTCCAGCATTGCTAACTTGAAAGCACAGTTGGTACTTTATCTAAATAAAAGTGAACCAAACATCAGCGCGCCTGCCTCTATATCACCGTTGGAACGCGACTGAAGTACAAAGCCTATAATTTATATAATAAATAATTTTATATATAAATATATAAAATATGGAAATATTAAATACGCAAATATGGAAATATTATGGAATATTTGGATTTGTGCCGAATGAGAGAGGTAGGATACACGAGCAGTAGCCCCTCACTGCAGAACAAAGATCCAGGGGGTGGGGTTGGATCCACATCCAGGGGGTGGAGATTGGTAGGTTTAGGGGTAGGGATGGGTGGGTTTAGGGATCAGGGGGTGGAGACGGGTAGGTCAAGGTAAATGTAAGGTGGGAGGAGTTTAATCTAGATCCAACCACACCCCCTGGATCTTGTGTTCTGAAGTGAGGACCATCTCTACACGAGCACAAAGCTCCATTTCGCAAACAGTTAAGTGCACAAATCTTTAAAGTAAACTCCTTTGTCAGGCTGTGTGAGAGACACATTCAGAATCAGCACCTGGTCACTGTCTAGTGGGCTTTGTTTTCAAGTACACAACTCATGGCATTCGCTGTTCTTCTGCTGGCGGTTATCAAACAGTGTTGCATTACTGCAGGTGCCCCCTTCTGGGGTGAATTGCCTGTATTTGTTGCACCGAAATGAGATGCCTGTACCGTAATGGTTCGGTACGAATACATGTAACGTTATATATATATATATATATATATATATATATATATATATATATATATATATATATATATATATATATATATATATATATATATATATATAATTTTTATTTATTTTCCTCCATCCATTTTTTTTTCCCCCAAAGCACCGAAAAGCCATTTCACACTTGCCATACTCCAATAGGGTAAGTGCACTGACCAAACAAAACAAAATAAGCTTTAAAAAAAAATAAAAAATGTCTGAAATGACCATAATGCTGTATGTTAGGTGCAGTGTTGGGCTAGTTACTCAAAGAATGTAATATATTACTCATAACTAGTTACTCCTTTCAAAAGTAATATTGTTACTTTACTTATTACTTTCTTGCAACAGTAATTAGTTACACTACTAGTTACTTTTTCTTCACGCCCCACAGAAGTTATAACTGTGTATCTTCCACATAAAATTCTTCTAGAATGTTACTAGCAACATATTTCTGCCTCATCATTTGACCAAAATCCACATTGGATCGCAGTCAGAAGTTATTACTAACACTCAATAGTGATTGATAGTGTCATGTGTAGCTTAAAGCTAATTGTAATTTCTCCGTTACCCATATACAATTATATTTCATTATGCATTTTATCAAATCACATAAGTTTGTAAGAAAAAGAAAAAATTTTCGAAAAGATTTTTAATTATAGTATATTACCACATGCTGATCAGAGGGATATGGGTGGGATGTAATGCCAGAGTAAAGTAAAGCCACAACTTACACAACAGTGTTCAAATTATTTTTTTCCCCCTGACAAAATCAATATAATGCAATATTTCTATTTGCTGAATGTAAGCTTTTCCAAATTCCAAGCTTGCCTGCTGTACTGGGAACATCACATGCATGTGCGAATTATGAAAATAAATATAGGAATTACTTGATTGTGTGATTTTAAATCAACGGGGTTGAGGCATCAAAATTAACTAAGTAACTAAGCTGTTTTATGGATGGTAACTAATATTATTACTAAAATCTTATTAGTAATAAGTTACACTACTAGTTACTGCAAAAAGTAATATTATTACAGTAAGTTACTAGTAATTAGTTACTGCCCAACACTGGTTAGGTGTGAGATTCATTAAACTTGGTTTGCTATAATACATTTATTCATAAGTGCACCAGTGTGAATCATAATTCCCCCCACATTTGCTGTATATCCATGAAGTGATATCTTTGTCAAAGTATTATATCAGTGGTTAACTAACTCATTAAGACAGTCCCTTGCTCCCACCTACTGGCATAATGTAACCTGTAATGAAATAAGCCCAGACATGATATTGTTATTGTTTTGTTTAAAAAAAAAAAAAAAAAAAGATTATGCATATGATTTCAATTAATTATTGGGAGTGAGTTGCTTAAGGCCCTGATTAGCTGATGTATTACAATGCTTGATTCAGGTTCAATAGGGGAGCATGTGATTAGTTGAGAAATTGTGCATAGTTAATGATGGCTCTTAAATATCTAAATACAGAGTGTTGAATGCCTACTAAGACTTGCATATTTGTGCATAATGTTTTGACCCTGGATGCTTACAGAAGGATAATCTTTCATTCATGTGCCAGAAACATCATGAGCATTCATAATTTTTGTTGGTTCATGCTGAACTGGTGTTGATAAATGTACTCTTTATATTAATAAGTCAATTTATATTTTCACTGTTTTTAAGTTACATTGTCTGAAGAGTTTTACAGTTTTTCAGTGTCCAAATGTTGTTTGTATTCTGTTTATTATAAAGGGGCAAATTATAATCTATATAAAATGAAAACATTTACATGTTTGAATTTAATCTATTAATGTTTTAAACGCAAATATATTATATCTGTTACGAGTGGAGCACAAGTAGGCAACAGAAGTGGGTCCAAATGCAGTTTAAGATCCTTTAATGATAATCCACAGATAAATAAATCTGAAATACATGACTGAACCAAGAGGGTAAACACAGGAGGTAACACTTAGCAACAACTCACACAGACAATAGCAAACCGGGGCTTGATATACACAAACACAAGACCAAACAGGAAATGGAACACAGCTGAACCAGATATACACTAATGAAAACACAGCATGATGGGAAATGGAGTCCATGACCAGAACAACAGACAGAAACACAAAACAGAAACGCCCTCTAATGCCTCACAGTGGTGCAGGCAACGGGGCGTGACAATATGAAACATGTTTAAGTTTATTTCATTGAATATTTGAATGTTTTAAAATATATTTACATTTATAGAAATCTAATATATTTACATGTACAGAAATGTAATATGTTAACAAATATTAGAAATTAATATATAGACATATTGCAAATTAATATATTTACATAGTCTGATATCTTAATGTATTTACATATAAAGAAAATAAATATGTAAATATTTCCGATAAAAATATAATTTACATATATTTAATATAAAAAATATTAAAAAGCAGCCAAAATCAAATATTTAAATATATTCTAATATACATTTCGAAATATTTACATATGTAAAATATATTTTCTTCTATTTGAATTTAAGAAAAAGTTAAATATATGAAAATCTGTTTACTAATAATATATTTCAATCTACGTGACTTCTGTATGGGCATTATAATCCCCCAGTTGCTTGCCTTTGATCTTCATTTGACAACAACAAAACCACAGAATGTTTCCATAATGGTTCTTCGTTGTTAATGGAAACGTTTCAAGGACTGCACGATAAATCGAAATGAAAATGAAATTGAAATCGCAATTAGGCAGAAGCTTCGATTGTCATGCATATCTCTCAGTGAAGCACGGTTCTGTGATCGGTAAATCTTTAGGTTACACTTTATATTAGGTGGCCTTATCTACTATGTACTTACATCAAAAAATAAGTACAATGTAGTTGTTGTGTTCATATTGTATTGCAAAACACTTTTGCTGCTATTGAAGTGGGATACGGGTAAGATTAGGGATAGGTTTGGTGGTATGGGTCGGTTTAAGGGTGGGTTAAGGTGTAAGGGAAGGGTTGACAGTGTAATTATAAATGTAATTACAGAAATTAATTACAGATGTAAGTACATATAATTTTTAAAATACCTATAAGTACAATGTAAAAACATGTATGTATACAGTAAGTGCATTGTTTCAAATTATTAATTTAAATGTAAGTACATAGTAGTTAAGGCCACCTAATATAAAGTGGAACCAATCTTTATCCAAAGGACAGAGGGCACTCTCGCGTGGAAACTCCAAACACGCCCCGGAGAACAAATCCAGAAACAGAAGATTTAACTGCTTTCATTGATTCAATGTGACTAATAAACACACGACTACGGCAATATATGGTTTATCTGAGTTCTTATTATAATTTTCATTATAATAAAGTATAGTGTACAACGGGGCTAAAGGCGCCCCCGTGGTAAAAGGCGCCTTTGATATTATTTTCATCTAAACCACTTAATGGCACAAAAACATGGCTTAG
This sequence comes from Acrossocheilus fasciatus, assembly GCA_036784905.1. Taxonomy (NCBI): domain Eukaryota; kingdom Metazoa; phylum Chordata; class Actinopteri; order Cypriniformes; family Cyprinidae; genus Acrossocheilus; species Acrossocheilus fasciatus. The sequence continues at coordinate 25,880,921 of CM071954.1, read as the reverse complement.
CATTTTCCAAAACATTCACTTTTCAAGATGCACGTGTATATTAATCTGATCTTTGACGTGATCGCGCGCAGCAGCGCGACGTTGATTCGGTGCTTACTTGATCTGATATTTAGTTTTTTAAAATGTCGATTTAAGTAGCAAATAAGAATCACTAAAATTAATGCATATATTTTGAGACAAAGGTCTTCTTTATGATTTTCAGTTTTGTTTAAGATAATTAAAGTAACAGTTTTTAAATAACGAAAGAATATGTAAAAGTATTTGGGGTAAAAAGCGCCCCGCGGTTGGGGCTAAAGGCTCACAGTAATTAACCTGATAATTAATAGATCGCTAACTTCTCCATTTGTTGACATGACATGGTAAATCATATATCATGTTGGGTGTCCATATTAGAGATAATCACCGTGTTTAGAATGAAACCATCATATTTAAAAACATGATGTTAATCAAATCATATCATATAATAACATACCATGTGTTGTTACTACTGTAAATTGGATCTCCTTCAATACTTTCAGAATATTTACTTATTAAAATGATTTTGTTTCTGTATATTAAAATATATATTTTTTATATTAACATTTTAATGACAGTAGCCTATTTTTATTGAACAAAAATTAATTATTTTATTTTTCAAAGTAAGCAGAATATAGTACTTTGGTAAAGTGATTGTTTTGAAAAAGTATCAACTTAGACATTTTTTTAATAAAAATAATAATAATATTATTATTATTATTATTATTATTATTATTATTATTATTATTATTATTATTATTATATACATACATATATACACATATATAACACACATACACACAGGTGCTGGTCATATAATTAGAATATCATCAAAAAGTTGTTTTATTTCACTAATTCCATTCAAAAAGTGAAACTTGTATATTATATTCATTCATTACACACAGATATATTTCAAATGTTTATTTCTTTTAATTTTGATGATTAGAGTTTACAGCTCATGAAAGTCAAAAATCAGTATCTCAAAATATTAGAATATTTACATTTGAGTTTGAATAAATGACCATCCCTTACAGTATAAATTCTGGGTCTCTCTTGTTCTTTGAAACCACAATACTGGGGAAGACTGCTGACTTGGCAATGGCCCAGAAGACGAACACTGGCGCCCTCCACAAAGAGGGTAAGTCACAGAGGGTCATTACTGAAAGGTGTGGCTGTTCACAGAGTGCTGTATCAAAGCATATTAAATGCAAAGTTGACTGGAAGGAAGAATTTGGGTAGGAAAAGGTGCACAAGCAACAGGGATGACCGCAAGCTTGAGAATACAGTCAAGCAAAGCCGATTCAAACACCTGTGAGAGCTTCACAAGGAGAGAACTGAAGCTGGAGTCAGTGCATCAAGAGTCCCCACGCTCAGACGTCTTCAGGAAAAGGGCTACCAAGCCACTTCTGAACCAGAGACAACGTCAGAAGCGTCTTACCTGGGCTGTGGAGAAAAAGAACTGGACTGTTGCTCAGTGGTCCAAAGTCCTCTTTTCAGAAGAAAATGAAATTTTGCATTTCATTTGGAAATCAAGGTCCCAGAGTCAGGAGGAAGAGTGGAGAGGCACAGAATCCATTTTGCTAGAAGTCCAGTGTGAAGTTTCCACAGTCAGTGATGATTTGGGGTGCCATGTCATCTGCTGGTGTTGGTCCACTGTGTTTTCTGATGTCCACTGTCAACGCAGCCATTTACCAGGAAATTTTAGAGCACTTCATGCTTCCTTCTGCTGACAAGCTTTATGGAGATGCTGATTTAATTTTCCAGCAGGACTTGGCACCTGCCCACATTGCCAAAGGTACCAAAAGCTGGTTCAATGACCATAGTGTTACTGTGCTTGATTGGCCAGCAAACTCGCCTGACCTGAACCCCACAGAGAATCTATGGTGTATTGTCAAGAGGAAGATGAGAGACACCAGACCCAACAATGCAGAAGAGCTGAAGGCCACTATCAGAGCAACATGGGCTTTCATAACACCTGAGCAGTGCCACAGACTGATCGACTCCTTGCCATGCTGCATTGCTGCAGTAATTCAGGCAAAAGGAGCCCCAACTAAATATTGAGTGCTGTACATGCTCATACTTTTCATTTTCATACTTTTCAGTTGGCCAATATTTCTAAAAATCCTTTCTTTGTACTGGTCTTAAGTAATATTCTAATATTTTGAGATACTGATTTTTGACTTTCATGAGCTGTAAGCTCTAATCATCAAAATTAAAAGAAATAAACATTTGAAATATATCAGTCTGTGTGTAATGAATTAACATAATATACAAGTTTCACTTTTTGAATGGAATTAGTTAAATAAATCAACTTTTTGATGATATTCTAATTATATGACCAGCACTTGTATATATATACACATACATAATATTGCCACCTCATACATTTATAAGATTTTTAAACAAAATAAACAACTTGAATGATTTATTTTCCCACAAAATCTGTTGCTCCATTAATGTTCAATACAACATTTTTTTCCCCCCTGCAATTATACATTTTAGGCGCAGCGAATAGCACATTTTTTCTTAAGGGGGGCCTTTAGCCCCGTTGTACCCTAACGCAATACCTTTATCACTGCTTAGAATACTATGAAATATGTTGCGTGCCTTATTCTGTGTAAGAAGTCACATCATCTCACAGAAGGATGTATTTCAAACATGACGTTATGAAGTGAGTTTGGAATAAAAACATATTAAATGTGGTATTTTCATGTGCTTTCAGAAAGAGCAGCATTTACTACACAGAGCCGTAGCTCATCGACGCAACAGATGTCATTATCGCGAACGATTTCATAATCGTACGATTACATCGTCTGCGATTTTATTTATTTTATTTTTTTTTGGCGTAGCTCCTTAGCTCTGTGTAGCTCTGTGTAGCACGGCTCTGTGTAGTAAATGCTGCTCCATCTGAAAGAAGGTGATGGAGATTTCCTAGTAATCACAGAACCGGCTTTACTGACAAGATGTACATGACATTCGCATTCGATTAATCGTGCAGCCCTATTTCAAATGCTTTAAAACAGTGCAACTTGCATATACCAAGAAGTAACCATCTCAAATACAGCAATGTTTTTTATTTATTTATTTATTTATTTTTTGGTCTTTGTCTATTTCAAAAAACGGTTCAAAGGCTTGTTGCTTCATAAATCATAAAACCACAACCGTGAAAAAAAAAAAAAAAAAAAAACACTGGAATACAAATTTACAGAAATGTGAAAAGCTGGAACTGTACTGAAGTAAGAAACCAGTAAGCCACTGCACAACCCTATAATCATTTCTGGTACTTCGTAATAATTATGTGGCTTATTTAATATTTAATATTGTTGTAAGTTATACATTCAGAAGGTGCTGCTGCTGTAACAATCTTGTCCTGGGGTTGCAAGTGCTGCACTGGTCGTGTTTAAAAATCATTTGGCAGACAGCTTCCTCAGCTGACAAAGTTGCCCCTCACACCACAAAGTTGTCTTTCACCCCACTCTGTCCCTCACGCTTCATAACAAAAGAGAACAATAGAAGTGAAAATTGATGCGACCACAGTTTGAAAAGGGTCATTTCACTGGGGGCAACACATACCCAATCCACTCAAATGTCAGTTAAATTAGGGGGATGGGACAGGAGAACATACTTGTTTCTACATCCATTTTTATCCTGGTTTCAGGAAAATAAATGACCCAAAGAGACATGTGTGCCATCTCCTTACATTCCTGCACATTTTGTCCAGCTCTAAAATACTAAAATTCAAGCTGACACATTTAATATTACCATCATATAAGCAATTATCATCAAACATTTACAGGGGTCTGTTCCCTAAACAGTACTACATGCACATAAATGTGCCAAAAATTTACCAGAGGCCCATGAGTGCTGCCTCAAAGAGTTTAAAAAAGGGTTAGGATTATTCAATGCAAAAACACTGTGGATAAAATATTTGTAGGAGACATGGATAGTATGTCTACAAATCTTTAATCTAATTGGTTAAAAGAGCAGGTGTAATGAGAGCAAAAAACTAACACCACCCACTACAAGTAGAATGTGTACCTATTTTAAGTTTCCTCCCTATTGCTACAATTAATATACTTCGACCTAATGTAACGCACAAGTTTCTCACAGATGGCTACAACTTAAATGTATTGAAACAACAGGAATGCTTTCCGTTTACACTCCAGCATGAAGACGAGTTGTAACAAGTAATTTCGAACATTTGTTAGAACTAACACAGTGGTAATCTTACCTCTAGAATGTGGTCCAGGTCAGCCTTTTCAAGACATGGATATTTTTTCAATATTTTCTCCTTTTCTGCTTTATAATTATTTACTGCGGCTTCCCAGTTCGGTTCCTCGATGACTTGGAAAATTGCTGCCCCAATTGACAGATAGAAAATGATAGCCGAAGTCAGAAGGGGACCTTTGTCCACCATAATGAGCTCAAATGATTTGGAGTGACTCTTAAAAAAATTACTCTGACAGCGCCCACATTCTCACTATAAATTAATTTAGCACGAGTTCAAAATTACAGATATCTTAATGAAAATACGACACAGTTTCTTCTTCGGAATAGACACAAGACTAACGAATCATAAATTTAAACTGTTTGTCCAGCAAATGCCTTAACAATTATTTAAAAAAAAATAATTAAAAAAAAGTCGCCGGGAGAGTTTGCGGTCCACGTGCGCCACTCGCATTGCTAGTGTAACGCTCTGATGAAACACTTGACTGATCTGGTAGTTCAACACGCCGTAAGAGAAGGAAGTTGGCCAAGATCCACCCACTATAGTCCTCCCTCTCTCACAGTCTCTTTCATAACAGCAGTTTTGTTTCAATTCCACATTTTCTTCACATTTTTTTCCTCCACATTTTTTCAACGAACTAAACTAGTTACATTTTTCAACGAACTAAACTAACTTACAAACTATATTTATTAAAACCACAAGCATATGAATGCCCTTTTCCATGAATAGTCTTTACAATCGATCAACTTGCTCTAAAATAAGGATAAAAATGCATTTTTTTAGGAACATTTGTCATGAAGCACTTTTTTTCTTTATGTGAAAAGTTTAAGTAAGTTTTCTGTGGACTAAAACTGATTTGGAATGAAATAATATTTCTTTCTCACCCCTTTCTCTCCATTATCAAATATCAGAAACCAAGTTCTACTTATTGGCTCACCCCTAATTTCTCTTTTTTTTTTTTTTTTTTTTTTGTGAAGTCTGTTTACTGTATGAGAGTTAAAAACAACAACAACAACAACAACAACAACAACAACAAACATGTAAAACTGATACAGGATCCAGTAATCACATTATTGTACCATTCCTATATAACTTAAGCTACAGATAACAACTCATTCATGTGTGATTTATATCTCTTGACTCTTTTACAGTTTCAGATTAGTGGTTTCAATTTAACAGCTTCTCATCTGCATTTATGAACAAACTAATGGCAGTTTATAGCTTAAGCATAGTAACTTGAAGATTTTCCATAGCAACAATATAACTCACTCAGATAATGACCAAAGATGAGAAAATATGTTGTTGTAACAAATTTAAATTACTGTGCTCTAAGATTAATACAGTGTCCCTATCATGTCATAGTTTGTCTCTGTTTTCTTCAGGATATAAATTCCCCCAGGTTCCCTGACTCATTATAGGCTTATATCAGATGACCACCATGGTTGACTTTTGAAGAACACAAAATATTGTCTTCCAGTCTCCCAGAAGTCATAATCAACCTCTGCAAGGTCAGCCAGGGCAGTTATTTAAGATGGGAAGATTCTATCAGAATTTGTAGATTAAGATTTTTTCTATGCATGTCAATGATGCACTCTTTTATTGTTTTTATCTTTTTTTTATTTCTTAATTTAAAAATGCCAATGAAGACTGAGTTTACAGAATCAAACAGCTGTGTTCTCTTGTATGATATGTTTACATTTTTAATTTTGTCTTATTTGTTTGTGACCTGGTCACCACTTATGAAATTCTCAAAACTAATTTGGGTAGGAATACAGTATAACTTTTGGAGGAAAAAACAACAACAACAAATAACCAAAATATATAGTTGCTCACCAGTGTTTGCTAACATTCCCTGCATGTCATTTTGACATCCTGTAAGTCATGTATGCTGGTTATATATTGTGTTACCTTTTGAAGTCATTTCATACTTTTCATACTGACAGTTTAAAACTGGTTCTGTGAGCACAAAAATGTTTAGATCTTGGGAGATTTATGGTTAGTTTTATATATACTATAAATATATACTTCTTTAAGACAACACGTTACACATTTGTATGTTTTATATTACATGCACCTATTGGTGTATATACAGTAGCTGATCTCTTGTAGTTAGGCTTATGGTCATGCACATGCAAGTTACATTGTTTCATTCTTCAGAAACCAAACCTGTTTCAGATTATGTTTACAAAAGGTGTGTGGATGAGTCACCGTTCTTCAAAAATACTTGATCTTGTCAGAAAGACTTCTCAGGAACTGCTGACTAGGTCTTTATTTCTTTTTTCAGGTGTTAAAACATGTAGAAACTGTAGGTATACAAATTATTAAGACTGTAGACATTTCGCATTGTAGAGGTACTTTCATAATATTGTAAGGATAATTTTATGTAAAAATTTTATTTTACATACAGTTACTGAATATAAGTATATTATATAGTATATTATATTGAGATAATGACCAACATGACAGTACTTACAGGACAGTCACAGTATCATTTTGTTAGGCTACATACCAAATATATAAATAAATGGACATGAAACATTTATTTAAGTTTTAATAATTTTATGTGAGAATAGAGAACAAGTTATACACAAGACACAAAACTATTAAAGAGACTGGTTACTTGGCACAACAGTCAATTACAGAATTTAGCTGTCATCATACCAAAAAAAATAAAAAATAAATCATCCCTTCAGAATGCTGGGTTTGTCCAATCTTCAATCAAAAAATGACCAAACAATTGACCAATCAAAAATTTTCAGACAAAAAGCTTGAATCTACAGTAAGTGCTCTGTTCAAAGGCCAAATTCAAAGTCTCCATATCTCCAGCCAAGGATGCCAGACCATTCATTGAGCCTGAAAGAGCAGGTCCTTCCTGATCAGAACATCCCAAGGAGGTTTCTCCAGACACAAGATCTTAGAAACTAGCTTGAAACAACCAAAACAGAGCTACCAGCAGAAGGCGCACTCTGTCCTGATGAACTCAGCAGGCAAATGTATGCTATAAACATTCTTTGTTAACTCAGAGTTTGATCAAGAGTTTATGATAAACTCTGGAGCACATGCACAGTGCAACATCTGCATTGAACTGTTATCATATAAAACTGTTATCATATAAAACATATTGAGGGTTTCTGCAGGATTTTTAAGCTCAAATTTAAGAATTTTTAAGACCTTTTTTAAGACCTGCACAAATAAAATTAATATCACATTAGTGGGGTAGGGAAATGTCTATAGTACCATATTAAACTGTAAAATAACTGTAAAAAGCATAATTTACAATTCAGATACAAGTTTTCACAAAAACAAAAAATGATAAACTTTACATTTCATCCTTTAAACCATTTTTGAGAAAATGGATGTCAAAATTATGAATTATTACGTTGATTTAAACAATTATTATCAATAAATTATTAAATAAATTAAATAACTTGAATTAGGGGTGTGCAATATTGTGTCATTGTGCTGGTATCTTAAGGGGGGGACATAGAATGCTAACCTGCAGCTGCAAATGCATAAATAATGTTTTGATATTTGAAACATAAAACACTGAAAACTGATGTTTGAAATTATTTTAAAAAATGAAGATAAACTTTTGAAGTTTAATCATCACTTTCAGCCATATCGTCTTTCCGTCTCTAAATTTAAGACCTCTTGAAATCATAATTAAGTTTTTATTGTACAATTTAAGACATTTTAAGGCCTTAAATTTGATACAACTAAATTAAAGACTTTTTAAAGACCCCACGGAAACCCTGATATTGAGCCTCAGTTTGATTCATTGATTCAGAAAAGTTCATTTATTTCAGTAATTCAACACAAATTGTGAAACTCGTGTATTAAATAAACTCAATGCACACAGACTGAATTAGTTTAAGTCTTTGGTTCTTTTAATTGTGATGATTTTGGCCCACATTTAACAAAAACCCACCAATTCACTATCTCAACAAATTAGAATATGGAGACATGCCAATCAGCTAATCAACTCAAAACACCTGCAAAGGTTTCCTGAGCCTTCAAAATGGTCTCTCAGTTTGGTTCACTAGGCTACACAATAATGGGGAAGACTGCTGATCTGACAGTTGTCCAGAAGACAAGCATACCCTTCATACTAGGGCTGCAACTAACGATCATTTTAATAATCGATTAATCTGTCGATTATTTTTTCGATTAATCGATGAATCGGATTTTAAAAAAACAAAACAAGAAAAGCATTCATTTCCGACCCTTTATTCAAAAACAGAACTAAAATCTTTAGAAAGTGCACAAACATGTTGCTCCTTGAACATCCCTGAGCTGTTATAATAATAATAAAATAAAATAACAATGGACTAACACAAAAAACATACACATGTATGCTTTAAATCTGCCAAATATATAGACTTTTTTTTTTTTTTAATAAAGTGCCACCTGAGCTGCCAGAACAATAAATAATTTATAAAAAAATAAAGAACAATACAAATCAGAAAATTTAACAGGATTTGTTTGAATGTCAGAACTTGTTCTCTATACAATGCAGAAACTCTCACACTGACACACACACACTCTCTCTCTCTCTCTCTCAAGTTCACTTGAAGCTTATTCATTAAATTATTACCATCATTGTAGTAAGTGCAAGGTTCATTTATACACCACAGCTTAAGATGACCAAGTGCTATAAAAGAACTTTAAAATTAAATTAAAAAGTACAACACACACAAATATAATTGTCAGTAATGACCTATATGCGACAAAGCACAGAATATACACTGCAAAAAATGCTTTTCTGACTTAGTAGTTTTGTCCTCTTTTCAGTCCAAATATCTAAAAAATCTTAAATCAAGATACATTTACTAGACACATGAACTAGCATAAGAAATTATGTCTTGTTTTCTAAAAAAACACCTCAAAATTAAGTGATTGTTTGCTTAAAACAAGCAAAATTATCTGCCAATGGGGTAAGAAAAATAATCTTAATGAGATATAATCTCAAACAGAAGTTTTAAGCATCACTCATGCCATTTTTATTGTCTAGTAATCTTGATTTAAGATTTTTTAGATATTTGGACTGGAAACGAGACAAAATTACTAAGAAAAGATTTTATTGCAGTGTAGCTATACATGACAACAGATTGAAAAATGAATGGTCCAAAAAAGGCGAGTGAATAAAAACGTGTCTTTAGTCTTGCAATGCAATTGCGTTGCGAAAAAGCGGAGCTCTGTCTCCTGCAGGCTGTGTGCTGCGCGTCCATCTGAATGTACGAGGTTTCGCTGAGAGCATGATCCAGTGGCGTTACGAAGTTTTACTGACAAGCTCTTTTTAATGCTTATTGGTTAACTATTTTTTAAAACTCTCTGATTTAAAATAATTATAACTCAAGTTTGGATAATTTTTCACAGCACCTGACTGGGCTAGGGTATGGCAACTGCCATACGGAAACGCTGCCCTTGCTCCCGTGCCATGCCATGTCGCTTTTGCATATTTTGCAGTTAACACACTTTTTCTGTTTATTTAGTGTGAAATGCTCCCACACCTTGGATGACTTGGGTCGCACGGATTTGTCTGCCTCCGCCATGTATCTTTCCTCTACCTCCGCTCGTTTTTTTTTGTTTTTTTTTGTCTATGAGGCGCCGAACTCTGCTAGCATCAGTGCGCGAGAGAGACGGAGTGTGTTCACTCCGCTCCGCGCTCATTTTTTTTTTTTTTAATAATCAAACGTCTCCGCGTCGCGCGACGCATCGAATCGATTATGAAATTCGTTGCCAACTCTTTTAGTAATCGATTTTAATCGATTTAATCGATTCGTTGTTGCAGCCCTACTTCATACCCTTTGAGGATAAGCCACAAACTTTCATTGCCAAAGAAGCTGGCTGTTCACAGAGTGCTGTATCCAAGCATGTTAACAGAAAGTTGAGTAGAAGGAAAAAGTGTGGAAGATAAAGATGCACAACCAACCGAGAGAACCGCAGCCTTATGAGGATTGTCAAGCAAAATCGATTCATGGTCCAAAGTCCTCTTTTCAGATGAGAGCAAGTTTTGTATTTCATTTGGAAACCAAGGTCCTAGAGTCCGGAGAAGCTCATAGCCCAAGTTGCTTGAAGTCCAGTGTTAAGTTTCCACAGTCTGTGATGATTTGGGGTGCAATGTCATCTGCTGGTGTTGGTCCATTGTGTTTTTTGAAAACCAAAGTCACTGCACCCATTTACCAAGAAATTTTGGAACACTTCATGCTTCCTTCTGCTGACCAGCTTTTTAAAGATGCTGATTTCATTTTCCAGTAGGATTTGGCACCTGCCCACACTGCCAAAAGCACCAAAAGTTGGTTAAATGACCATGGTGTTGGTGTGCTTGACTGGCCAGCAAATTCACCAGACCTGAACCCCATAGAGAATCTATGGGGTATTGTCAAGAGGAAAATGAGAAACAAGAGACCAAAAAATGCAGATGAGCTGGAGGCCATTGTCAAAGAAACCTGGGCTTCCATACCACCTCAGCAGTGCCACAAACTGATCACCTCCATGCCAGCTGAGTGACTTTTGGAATATTCCTTTCACGATCCCGTTTTACATGGTATAGATTGATTAATGGCACACGTCATTAAGTCACCACGTGACGCCATCCGACATCCCCTCCAGAATTTCACGTATAAACATATAGTTTGTGTTTGTTATGATGCCGTATACAGTTTTGGGTGTTTGATTTTTAATTTACTGAAAGCTTCAAGTGCAGTTAATTATTTGTCATGCTATACGTGCAAACAGACGACAGCGCTGTTGAAGCCATGCTCTTTTGTTTGCCGTCAAACGGTTGACCACTGCCATGTGTGTATCCTGTCGCAAAATGCGTAAAAAGTCCTCACTTTTTTTTTTTCTTTTGAGCAAAGTCAATTTTACAACCATAAATGGCCTGGTACAAAATACTAAATTTCTTAATCAGACACCAGACAAGAATCATAACATAAGGAGAAGAGGAAGAAATAAAAGTTTATTTTTTTAATGAAAGTTAAATTTTCAGCAAGTTTAAGATTAAATTACAGAAATTTAAGGCATTCTTTTTCTGCATTCGTTTCAGCGACAAAAAGTAATGACATAATTCCTTGTGAAATACATAGAAATTTGGAAAAAATTTCAAGAATCTGTTCTTATGCAAAAAGAAAATCCCAAAACTAATAATTGTGTTAATTGCTAAATCATGTTTCATCTTTCAAAAATAAACTGAATAATACATTTTCCTATGTTAAAACATGTAAATCTTCAAATTTAGGTAATAATCAGTCATTCAAATCTTCCCAAAAGTCACAGGCAAATTTACAATCATAAAAAAAGATGTTCTGTGGTTTCAATTTGAAAATCAGTTGTTAACATCAAGACCAAATCGGCATCTCAATTTTCTAGAAGGATATACTCCATTAAGAATTTTAAAATGGACTTCCTTTGCTTTTGGTGCAACTGGAAATTTCAAATATTTCAAATATTTGTTCTTAACATTTTTAACTTTATCCATAGAGAAATAGGCTATTGGAGTATTACATTTTCATTTGAAGAAAAGGGATATAGTTCATTAACAAAAACATTCCAGATTACAGTATTGGATAAATTTATTTTAGTAATAGAAACTCCATTCACCAAATCTGAGGAAGAACAAGTGTTACATTATTTTGAGATAAATTACAAGACATCTGGATTATAGATTGTGGGATAGCTTTAATGATGTTATCATATTGTTTTGTCAAATAATTAAAATCTGGAACTAAAAGTTTCAAAAGGCATTACTCCGGTATTATTTAATATATAGCATGACAGACCATATTCCTTTCTCCCACCAGTTTTTGTAGAATAAAGATTTATTCCTAAATACAACATATCTACAGTTCCATAAGGGGACTGTTACAAGTCCTGGGCCTGCTCTTCTGTCTGACTGCCACAAGAGGTCGCCTTGCCATCATATTGACTTTCACACCACACATCACAATGGACTCCAATTCCCATCATCCATTACTGATCACAGCTGTCACCAATCACTCATTGCACTAATCACACGCACACCTGATCCTACGCACACACTGATCACATGCCTTATTTAAACCCTGGACTTTCCTTCCGTCAGTGCTGAGCATTGTATGCATTAATTGCTGCCCTACAGAGCCCTGTTAGTTTCCCTAGTCTTGCCTGTTTCAGATTGTGTTTTCCCATGCCTGGACTCTTGCTTACGATTTGGATTACCTCTCTTGTCTAACTCCTTTTGATACTGTTCGCCGACCATCGACCCACGCTTGTCTTTGTTTACTCTGTCTTGCCCATTTTATACCTGTTTGCCACTGTTTGACCCTGCTTGTTATGACCACATCTCTGCTCAATAAAAGCTCGCACATGGATTCGCATGTCTCTCATCTCGTCAGCTCTGTAACAGAGACATTATGGGGACTGAAATTATGCTTATAGATCACTTTCCAATAAAGTAAAACCTGTTGATGAAACACTGATAACTTAACAGAGAGTTTTTTAAGGTCATGATCACATCTAAGGAAAAAATGGATACCTCCTAATTTCATAAATATTTGGTTGGGGATATGAAACGAAAAACTATTTTAATTTTTCAAAAAGGATTTTAGCCAATTTGTTTTAATCGTACCATTAATACATTCGATGTCAAGGGCTTTTAGTCCTCCTTCATATTCTTTGACCAACATTCCTTTTCTAATGTATTGTGTGTTTTTCTTTTCCAGATAAAATGAAAGTTAGCTTGGTTTATAGCTTTTATTATAATTTTAGAAAAAGAAATTGAGTAGGCTGGGTAAATGAGTCTAGACATCCATTCCATTTTTGTAAGAAAAATTCTGCCAATAATAGTAATAATAATTTTTAAAAACACATCTCTTCCATATTCATCTGGCCTTCATCGGCCCCCATGAGTTGACTCGATGTAGAATAAATCAACTTGTTTTAGGCTTGAAATGACCCGAAATCTTCTCATTTGAGTTGATATCATTTTAAACATTCTTAAAAGTACTTCTCATTTCTTGTGAATGTATTTTGTAGTATGTGTAAAACTTTTCCAATGAAAGAACCTTTTTTACCTTTATTGATATTGTAATTAAGGTTGTTAATGCGACCTTGATGCACCCTATGGACTCCACACATCTGCCTGTGCTGGGCTTGTGTTTACAGGTTGTATAAAACTAGGCCTGGCTGCAACAACTAATCGATAATTAAAATAACGAATTTAAATAGTGCATCAAAACAAACAGACATAATTCATAATTCTGACTAAAATACACATTTTGCTCAAATATTTTTTGTTAGAAATTAAGTGTAGGTTTAAAACCCTACATGTAACACAAGTAATCAGATTTATGAGAGCAGTAACAGTAAAGGCACTATTGTTGGAATTGTCCATTGTCCAATATAATATAATAGAATTACCCTGTTCAGACGAATGATTGTGTTTGTTCCTCGTACCTCTTACAAATTAACATTGTGTTTTTTTGTTTAAATTGTTTTAAATTCTGTTTCAAAATAACAAGCAATCTGTTGTTTTTAGGTTTAGAATGTAATGTTTGTATTGTAACACTTTAACGCTTATAATGTACAGCAGAGCCTACATAGATGCATTCATTATATTTGTTTTCATAGGCAGGATGTGAAATGACATTCTTTAAAATAATGAATTAAAATGATTTTAATTAAAAACATAATGTATATATTTTATTTTTATTTTTTATTTTTTTGTCATCCGATTACTAATATTAATTAAAAAAACAAATCTACAAATAAATTGATTATCAGCCCTACATAAGATATTGTTAAAGGGGTAAGCGGTATAATGTTGTGTTTGAACACTAAGTCATGTTTATTTGTACAACATGTAATTAATTTCTATAGAGATAATGCATTATTACAGTGAAACAATTTTTATTTTGTAAATTAGCAGAAAACCATCTCTACCACTGCAGTGCTTTATCACTATTTTTTAAAATAAAGTTATAGTTCATAGTTCTGAATCATTTTGTCATGTAACAACAATATTTTCTTTCAGATGATGCAACTGCTATAATAAAGCCTGTATCATAGAATAGTAACTTGTCATTCTGTTTTTATTTTGTAGATGTTTGTTGAATAACTAGGCTTAAATGTAATTTGAGGTACTTTAGTAAAACCATGGTTAAACTATGGTAATACAACCATAGTTAATTTGTGGTACTTGAACCATGGTTTTACTACAGTCATTGTTTGCTACAGTTGTATTATAGTAGTACTACAATGTAACTGTAGTAAAACCATGGTATCAGGTTTGAAACTGCGCGCAAACAAGGGAAAAGGCATTTTTGTCGGTGCCAAAGCTATAATTGATGGCAAAGAAATCCGTGGATAAACTATGATTAACGTTGAAGCTGATGTTTCAGTTCTTTGAGGTAAAGGGTGAAGGTTATACTTTCTAATAGGCTTGAAAGTAAAACGTAACATTACGCATTTACCTTTTATAAGAGCCTTATATTGCTTTTGTGTATATATGCTGGATAACATATTATAACTAATTTTTGTGTTACTTTTTGTTTTCTTTACTTCCAGTTTGAAAATATTGTATAGGCTATTTGGTGTTATTTGTGACACTCAATTAGGTTATTTACGTAAATGTTGTTCTTGGGTGAGTGGAAAACACTTGACTTTGGTAATCTATTAAGAGATTATGTCTTTATGTTAATATTCGTTCAATGTTAAGGGCATTCATGATTTGTTAAAGAGAAAAACATTTTTTTTTTATTTCTTAAAAGATTTAAGGCTGACTTTTATTTTTACAGGAAACTCATGCAGTAATGTCTGATTTTGTTTTTTGGAAAAATCAATGGGGTAGTGATATTTGGTTGGCATATGGGAGTAATAATGCTTTTAGCTATTATGCCGCCCGCAGTTGGAACCAGCTTCCAGAAGAGATCAGATGTGCTAAAACATTAGCCACTTTTAAATCCAGACTCAAAACTCATCTGTTTAGCTGTGCATTTGTTGAATGAGCACTGTGCTACGTCCGAACTGATTGCACTATGTATAATCACTTTCTATTCTTAAATGTTTTAAATTCTTTTCAAATCAATTTTTAAATCACTTTGTTTTTATTGTTGTGATTACTATTATTTTTAATTAATCTTCTTATTTTTAATGACTATTTCACTTCCTTTTATGTAAAGCACTTTGAATTACCACTGTGTATGAAATGTGCTATATAAATAAACTTGCCTTGCCTTGCCTTGCCTAATAAATCAGCAGGGGTCGCAGTTTTGAAAGGTAATTATAAAGGGAAAATTTTTAAAAAGTAAAGCTCACTCTTGTGGAAGATGGTTGATTTTAGTTATAGAAGATGAAAATAATGTTTTAATTTTGAGGAACATCTATGGTGACAATTATACTCTACAAAACAGATTGTTATTACAAAATTTTAGAGAAGAAATTTTGGATTTCTTCAAAATATACCCAAGTGCCCAGTTGATTTTAGGTGGTGACTGGAACACTATTAACAATACTTTTCTGGATTGTTTTCCTCCCCGTATCAGAAGACAGTCCCAATATACTGATATATTTAATACATGTTCTCAATTAAATTGTCGGGATGAATGGAGGCACAGAAATCTTGATAAGATAGACTTTACTTGGAGTAATAAGGATAGATCTTATACAATCTAGAATTGACTTTTGGTTAATATCTGAGGAGCTTGGGAATCAAATTCAGGAGACTGACATAGTGCCTTCAGTCTTCATTGACCATAAAATTATCCATTTCTATTACTGGAAATTAAACAGTTCACTTTTTGAAGATGTTCAGTTTAAGGATAAGGTTAAAAGTGTGATAAAGAGATGTTACAATAATGCTAAAATATCAGGCTTATAGTGGATCATGGCAAGCAATATGAGGGCCGATTTTTGGTGGGAGGAGTGTGGCCCAGACCAAGCAGTGACCTGACAGCATATTATGTGACACATGAAAAAAAAAAAGATGAATAAAATATGATAAAATGATCACAGAAATTTTAATTAAATGTGTGTAGCATTGTTTAAATGTGTGACCCTGGACCACAAAACCAGTCTTAAGTCGCTGGGGTATATTTGTAGCAATAGCCAAAAATACATTGTATGGGTCAAAATTATAGATTTTTCTTTTATGCCAAAAATCATTAGTATATTAAGTAATGATCATATTCCATGAAGATATTTTGTAAATGTACTACTGTAAATATATCAAAACGTCGTTTTTGATTAGTAATATGCATTGCTAAGAATTAATTTGGACAACTTTAAAGGGGATTTTCTCAATATTGTGATTTTTTGCACCCTCAGATTCCAGATTTTCAAATAGTTGTATCTTGGCCAAATATTGTCCGATCCTAACAACCAATACACCAATGGAAAGCTTATTTATGCAGATTTCAGATGATGTATAAATCTCAGTTTAGAAAAATTGACACTTAAGACTGGTTTTGTGGTCCGGGGTCACATTTAATCTTTGGAATAGCAAGTCAAAACAGCAACATAGTGTTGGCCGATATCCGGCCCACATCTGGCCTGTGTGAAATCCTGGATCTGGGCCAACACTGCTTACTGTCAATATGATCATTTCAAAATAAAACAAATCAGTAAATCAGTCAACTGCATTAAACTGCACTTAATTATAATTTGATTATATATTATTATCTGCCGTACAAATAATCTTAGAATCTTTACACAGAGAGAGAGAGAGAGAGAGAGAGAGATCATTTAATCATTATCATGTTATATTTATTTGGTTTACCATGGGGCACATAATTTTATTAATATGCTGTCATGCACAAGCATTAAATAAAATGATCATAAAATAATAATTTTTTTAATTCAAATCCTCGGTATCCATGTGATGATTTGTGTGAGGAAAAGATCCAAATTCAAACCATTCATCGGCTGTATCTCTTTTCTCTGTAGTTATTGTAACAATGAAATGAAAAAAATTGCGGTTAAGCAGTTTTACAAAAGTTTAAGGCAGCGATATCAAACGCTCGTTGGCTCTCGCCGGTTTCGTCATAGATTGCGTCATGCCATGTTTCGAGAAGGGTCTGTCTCTTTTTTTTTATTTTTTATTTTTTATTACAGATTTTAAAACAAAGAACATACAAGGGCAATAACATTTAAATGAACTCAAAACAAATATTATAAAGAAAATTGAAAGGAAAAGCAATAAAGAAATCACATGTCTGTAAACAAGTTCAAATAATTTCGAATTATTCAAAAGATAGATTTAAGGCTACAAAATAATTTACTTTTTTTTCCGCTTTGTTATTTCTTGTTTCTTTTAATGTATACAGGTAGTGACTCATTTCTATTTTAAAATAGAAATGAGAACACCCTTATCAGAACACTGGGAGTGTTGGCGGGGATTCCCTCCATGCCCTCATACGCCATAAGGACTCCCACAGGGACAGGTGATGTTTCTGGCTCATGCGTCTGGTAAGACGTGTTGTGAGGCTCAGGCTCCTGGCCGATGGTTGGCTCAGTTGCTTTCTCTTGCACTGGTTCTTAAATCGTGGCAGGCTCGGGCTCTCCCTCTGTGGTGGGCTCATGTGATCACTCTGTGCAGGGTTCTGGGGCTGGTGATGCCCTCTTCTGGGCAAAAAGTGAATGGCAAGCTGCGAAACTCACCAGCACCCACTCCACAAATGTGGCAAAGCTCCCTTGAGGACCGTCCCCAGACAGCTTTGCCTTCATCGTGGTGTTCAGCCTGACGTAGAAAAAGGTACACAGACAGCTCACAAAAAATAAATAAATAAATACATATTTAATTCAAAACTCTCTTAGGAAAACAGATCACACAACACCTTTAAACAGATGAGAACAGACAAAATAACTAAGGATAACTAAGGGTTTAAATACATAGGGGGATGATTACCAGAACAGAAACAGGTGCATGGAACTAATTAGAAACCAAGGAGACCAAATAGAGCAGAACAGAACATAGAAACTTAACCAAAATAGAACATAACCCAAACAAATAATGTATTTATTCATTTATTTCTTTTTTTCAAATCAGATCTCAAGAGTTACAATGAGTATGCATACTAAACATTCCAGGCTACAACACATTAAACCATTAACAGAGATGGCAAAAGTACACACATCCTTCACTCAAGTAGAAGTAAAGATACTCATGTTTAAAAATACTCTGGTAAAAGTAGAAGTACTACACTTTTTTACTCAAGTTAAAGTAAGTAAGTTAAAGTATTGGCTATGACATTTACTTAAGTAAAAGGTACCCATTACTACTACCTGTTTTAGTGTCACGCTGGTAACTGGACCTCACGTCATATTGACATATTAATACAAAATAACTTACATTTAATATTTTGTTAGCTAATGAATGTATCATGGCTGAACAACCACCATGTAGAACAGGGCAGGACTGAGACAAAATTTCAGGCAAGGAAGTCTCACACTCATCCAGGCCATCCCATACACCCACAACAAATTCTGAAACCACGAATAACCCTTTTTTTTTCTTTTCTATTTTTTTGTATGACCATCACATTTTAAAAAAGGTTTAAAACCTTAGGCTAGGGCCATGCAAAATAATTAAAGGTGCTCCATTGGACTACAGCTTCACTCCCATTTTCATTTTCAGTCTCTTCATTTTCCATGATATCTCTCTACATCTTACTTTGTGAGTGTTTACTTTTTTCCAGTAATTTTCTTGTACCTGTAAATTTTCCCATCAGCCATCTGCTGTTTTGAACAGAACTGTCTCCACCTTGTTGCAAAATAACCACTTCACTATATTCTGTTTGCAATAACGTAACTTTAAAAAAAAAAAAAATCAATTTAAAGTATCACATTATGACCATATGGTGTTGTTCTATTTTATAACAGAGCTGGGTAGTAACTGATTACATGTAATCTGGATTATGTAATCAGTTTCCAAAAATTAAGTACTTGTAATTAGAGTAAATTACATTTTAAAACACTCATAATCAGACTACAGTTACTTTTTTATAGATTACATGATTACATATTATTCACACAATAGCAATAAATTATTAATAATTAATTGATTCTCCCTAATTTCTCTTTTTCATCTTTTAAATTTTCCTTTTCTAAGAAGCCCACCGATTATATACATTTATATGTATATATAGTCTATTTTTGTGGACATTCACACAAAGATCAGTCATTAGTCAAGCGGCGACCAGGCTTGATGTATGCAGCCTGCAAATGCAACCTCCGGAGGATGCAGCGTTCCATTTGAGAAACGGCCAACGTCTCCAGCGTCCGGTGTTATTCTTCATATCGTGTCTCCTGCATTCTCCATGTTCCCTGGTTTTGATGTCCATTAAAGACTGTGTGAATTGTATCTCCTGAGTTTCCTCATCTCCTCATTCCTGTGCTCCTTGTGAAAGTCGTGACACATACGAGTTAAGGAGTTTACTTTAAATAGTTTTATTATTAGAGGGTCTTCTTTCTGGCCCTAGAAGAGGAGAATAATGAACTAATAATCAGATAACAAGAAGGACAAGGTCAAAACATTAGACAGGGGGTGTATTGCCCAAAAGCAGGTTATGCCCCCACATAACAAATCCCAATTTAACCCCTGTATATATTAGGGGTTGAACGACTTCTGATTTTTTAAAGTCGACTTTTATGTGATGAAAGTCGATTCGAAGTCAACTAGTCGCTGATGACGTCATTAATGAACAAATAAGTCTGGAGCTGTGACAAACACCTTGTGCACAGCTATGGCATATGACACAGTGCCGCCCACATGGCTATTGCTCCTATAACAGCTCATTTTTTATCAGTTCTTTTGTCTTTATATTCGTTATATTTCTCACAGATTTCTGCTCGTTCTAAATCACATACAGATAAAGTTGCACAGTAAAGATTACATTTACATGAATGCATTAGTGAGAGCGATTGTGTGTGTGAATTAATTCTGCCTGGCAGCGACTCTCTACTAGTAATGAAGCTGTGGGATTTAGTTAATAAGAAATATATGCTTGAACGTTTCAGTTTCTAAGCTATTTTATTGATAAATCGCAGAACAGTGTTGACAATATATATCCGCGCTGAATGATTCTGTGCGCGCGCGATCTGCACGTGATGAACGCGCTACTGTCTGAAGCCTATAGCTGTGTCCGAAACCGCTCCCTATCCACTATATAGTGCACTATATCGGGTGTCAGCCATTTTGTAGTGCTGTCCGAATTCTGAGTGAACGACTTCATTCCCTACATTCGTTCACTACTTTTTACCCACAATGCATTCTGATTTCGAGTGTACAAGCGATGTACACTTGCTGAAGCACTATTTCCCACAATCCAATGCGGAGAGACAGACGTCTGCTTCCCGTCTGCTTCCCGCGGCTCGAGACCCACTGCTGCTGAGGCACGGAGGAGAATGAGCTCGTGGGGCTCGCAGGCGGAGCTGGCTCATGAATTAGAGAGCGGGCTTTCCCTCTCACGCTCGTCGGCCGCGAACGAGAGTGAGTCGTGGGATGACGATGATGCGATCTCTCTGACATCATCTGATCCAGCAGCTAGGGCTCTGCTGGGTTATGCCCAGGAAGAGCAGGAGATGTCTGAGGGCGAAGAAGTTGAGACTGAGCCCTCTCAATCCTTCTGCCCTGCGTATGACGTACTGTTGGAGGTTATGGAACATGCCACGGTGAGGCTTGACTTGCCGTGAAAGCGTGCCAAGATGGTGGCGCCGCGGGGTCGTCTCGATGAGCGTTATCTTTCTGGCCATAGCCCCCCAGCTCGAGTGAGCCTTCCATTTCTTCCTGATCTCCATGAGGAGGTTGAGAGGGAGTGGAAAAAGCTGTTTTCCTCTCGCATTCATAGGTTTCAGCATACCAGTTATGCTGACATTGAGGGGATGCGTGAAAACGGCTATGAGGGGATGCCCTCTGTGGAAGAGACGCTGGCCAGCTATCTCTCTGTGGGGACATTCTCTCTCAAGGCTCCCTCCTTGCCATCTAAGCCCCTTCAGGAAACATATCGCTTAAATGGCAGGGCAATAAAAATAAGATACGCAGCAGCAGGTTAGGCTGTCGCTTCGTTGCACACGATGGCGGTGCTTCAGGCATGCCAGGCTGATCTGCTGAAGGACCTGGATAAGGGTCAGGGCTTGTCACCTCAGCGGCCTTCAAAACCTTCATTCCAAGAAGGTCCAAGTCTGAGCCCGAACAACGCAGGGGACCTGGCCCATCTCCATCTCGGGATCAGAGATGGGCACAGAAGGCTAGTGTCGCGACTCGTGCCCCTCCCCCGCCTGCGGGTAGGGCTAGAGGGAGGCGCGGGTCAAACAGAGGTAGGCAAGACCTGAGGGAGGTGATCCAGATGAAGCGTTCTCAACGCTTCGTCCGGACCAGAGTAAGAATTGAACATCTACTCCCTTTCCTCGGGGGGCTCGTCATCTGCCCTTATCTTCCCCTCTCTAATTCCCCTGCAACCACAATTTTATTCCACCTGACCGAGGTTGGGTGGGGACCAAGATAGAAACCTGCGCTTTAAAATCATTGCAGTCTCTATGCTGGACTTATGATGTTTTGGTTAAGTTCTATGCTTCATAGAAACTACCTTACTGATGGTCCGGACCCGACTCTTCGGATTTCGCCTCCAGGACTGATCTCATGCGCAGGAGCCATGGATGGGTGAGTACGATCCAGTTCTACTGTTTTCTGGTATTTTTGTGTACCACACTGGCAACACTGCAGTTCCAGGACCTGCGGGTCTTTTTACTTCAGTTTCTTTGGTTTGAGAAGGTGCATGGCTATCTGAGGATATCTATGTGCTAGCTTAGGGACTGCTCCCCTTCCAAGGGTTTTTAAGTAGCAATCTCCCTGAGCCCTTGCCTAGAGTGTGCGTCTCCCCTGCTAGGGTTTAATTAGAGCCCAGAAGTTTTGTGGCAGCTTCTCTGGAGGGCTTACCGGCTTTTTAGGCCAGTGTTCGCTCTCCAGAGTTCTGTCATTCAGCCTATGCTCTCCTTGTTGGTCGAGCTGGCATTGCTCCCCTCACTATTGAGGGTCAACTATGAGCATGCTGCTCCCATCTGAGCGTCTGAGATTCCTCTCATGTTGAGAGTCGAGTTCTCCGCTCTCCAGAGCTATGTTGTTGGTCGAGCTAGCATCGCTCTCCTCATCATTGAGGGTCACCTATGAGCATGCTGCTCCCATCTGAGCGTCTGAGATTCCTCTCATGTTGAGAGTTGAGTTCTCCGCTCTCCAGAGCTCTGTCATCAGCAGCCTCAGGTTGTTAGGTCTCTCTGCCTCCCTGTTGGATTGCTCTCCTTGTTGGTAGAGTTAGCATTGCTCCCCTCATCATAGAGGGTCACCTATGAGCATGCCGTTCCCTTCTGAGTGTCTGAGTTCCCTCTCTTGTTGAGAGTTGGGTTCTCCGCTCCCCTAGAGCTCTGTGTCCCATATGCTCTGCTTGTGGGTCGAGCAGGCATTGCTCCCCTCACCTTAGAGGGTCACCTATGAGCATGCCGCTCCCTTCTGAGTGTCTGAGTTCCCTCTCTTGTTGAGAGTTGGGTTCTCCACTCCCCAAGAGCTCTGTGTCGCAAATGCTCTGCTTGTGGGTCGAGCTGGCATTGCTCCCCTCACCTTAGAGGGTCACCTATAAGCATGCCGCTCCCTTCTGAGCGTCTGAGTTCCCTCTCATGCTGAGAGTTGGGTTCTCCGCTCTCCAGAGCTATGCTGTTGGTCGAGCTAGCATTGCTCCCCTCACCATGAGGGTCACCTATGAGCATGCCGCTCCCTTCTGAGCGTCTGAGTTCCCTCTCTTGCTGAGAGTTGGGTTCTCTGCTCCCCTAGAGCTCTGTGTCGCATATGCTCTGTTGTGGGTCGAGCTGGCATTGCTCCCCTCACCTTAGAGGGTCACCTATGAGCATGCCGCTCCCTTCTGAGCGTCTGAGTTCCCTCTCATGCTAAGAGTTGGGTTCTCCGCTCTCCAGAGCTATGTTGTTGGTCGAGCTAGCGTTGTTCCCCTCACCTTAGAGGGTCACCTATGAGCATGCCGCTCCCTTCTGAGCGTCTGAGTTCCCTCTCATGCTGAGAGTTGGGTTCTCCGCTCTCCAGAGCTATGCTGTTGGTCGAGCTAGCATTGCTCCCCTCACCATGAGGGTCACCTATGAGCATGCCGCTCCCTTCTGAGCGTCTGAGTTCCCTCTCTTGCTGAGAGTTGGGTTCTCCGCTCCCCTAGAGCTCTGTGTCGCATATGCTCTGTTGTGGGTCGAGCTGGCATTGCTCCCCTCACCTTAGAGGGTCACCTATGAGCATGCCGCTCCCTTCTGAGCGTCTGAGTTCCCTCTCATGCTGAGAGTTGGGTTCTATGCTCTCCAGAGCTATGTTGTTGGTCGAGCTAGCGTTGCTCCCCTCACCTTAGAGGGTCACCTATGAGCATGCCGCTCCCTTCTGAGCGTCTGAGTTCCCTCTCATGCTGAGAGTTGGGTTCTCCGCTCTCCAGAGCTATGTTGTTGGTCGAGCTAGCGTTGCTCCCCTCACCTTAGAGGGTCACCTATGAGCATGCCGCTCCCTTCTGAGCGTCTGAGTTCCCTCTCATGCTGAGAGTTGGGTTCTCCGCTCTCCAGAGCTATGCTGTTGGTCGAGCTAGCATTGCTCCCCTCACCATGAGGGTCACCTATGAGCATGCTGCTCCCTTCTGAGCGTCTGAGTTCCCTCTCTTGCTGAGAGTTGGGTTCTCTGCTCCCCTAGAGCTCTGTGTCGCATATGCTCTGCTTGTGGGTCAAGCTGGCATTGCACCCCTCACCATGAGGGTCACCTATGAGCATGCCGCTCCCTTCTGAGTGTCTGACTTCCCTCTCATGCTGAGAGTTGGGTTCTCCGCTCTCCAGAGCTATGCTGTTGGTCGAGCTAGCGTTGCTCCCCTCACCTTAGAGGGTTACCTATGAGCATGCCGCTCCCTTCTGAGCATCTGAGTTCCCTCTCATGATAAGAGTTGGGTTCTCCGCTCTCCAGAACGGTGTTTCAAATCCATGTTATGGTAAGTGTGCACGCTAGTCTCTGTGCACTTTCTGAAAGCCACGTTGTGGTAAGATCGCACACCAAGTGTTTTGTGACCTTTCTAAAATCCTGTATGGTATGGGTTGCGCGCTGCGGCTTCGTGCCCTTTCTTTGAGTCGGTCAGGCCCCGGTTTTCACCTTGGGCCCCACTCTACCTATGTATCCCCAGTGATACTGACTTGAACAGGGTGTTGCTTCCAAGGATCTGTTGAGACAATTCCTTCAGCGAGCTCATGCAGAGCAAGCAGTAGCCCCTGGGTGACAGGCCAAGGCCTAGTTACTATCCTAGGGGCTTGGTTGTATCCCCTTAAAGGAATCTCTACTAAATCTGATTCCAAGCCTTTGAGCTCTACCCTGGGTCCAGGAGGCCCGGCCCCTAACAGGTAAGTTATGGGGTATGCAGCTCAGGTTTTTGGCCGAAGGGGATAATGTCACTGACAGCCGTCGAACCGTCCCAGGGGCAACTCCCTTAGCCGGGTAGAGTTGATACTTGGTGCTCACCTTTTTGTGCTGGCTTGCACTCCCCTCAGCATGGTGGCATGGGTATTCCGTTCCTCATAGCGACCCCTAGAGGACGCAGTTCGAAGTTCCCTCGAAAGGGAACGTCTCAGGTTACATATGTAACCATGGTTCCCTGAGTAGGGAACGAGACACTGCGTCCTCTAGGCTCGGTGCCATGCTTCGGACGCAAGCTTCAGACGAAGAAGTGAATGACGTATTTTCCCGGCGCCCCTTTATACTGTGGTCGTGCCGGTAGTGACGTCATAGGCTGTCGCCGGCCAACATGTGGTGTTTTTGTATATATGCTTCAGACAAGGGTCACGCTGACGGCGTTCCCCATAGCGACCCCTAGAGGACGCAGTGTCTCGTTCCCTACTCAGGGAACCATGGTTACATATGTAACCTGAGACGTTTTACCTAACTACATAATACTACTATCGTTAGAACCTGAAACTTTTGAACTGTGTGTGTCGTCTGGTCAGAGGAGAACTGGCCCCCCGACTGAGCCTGGTTTCTCCCAAGGTTTTTTTCTCCATTCTGTCACAGAGGGAGTTTTGGTTCCTTGCCGCTGTCGCCTCTGGCTTGCTCAGTTGGGGACACCTAATTTCTAGCGATTATCGCCGATTTGATTGCTCATATACTATTTAAACTAAACTGAGCTAGACAATGACATCTCTGAATTCAATAATGAAATGCCTTTGACTGAAAATTGAATGTTTAATCTTATCATTATATATTACTGACACTCTGTCCTCCAATTTGATACTGTTAAGTGCTTTGACACAATCTGTATTGGTAAAAGCGCTATATAAATAAAGGTGACTTATGACGTTTTCAGTGGAAAATTCCTCTGCACACTTGCCTGCTGCTGTGTGACTGTAAATGGAAATCCTAGTCAGTGGGTTTGCATGAATGAAATCTTCCAGCCACAAAGCTGACATAGTTTGAGCTATTGACATAGCATTCAATCTTTGAAAGTTAACACCTGCTTTTGACCCATTCCAAATGAAAGCTGGTTTAAAGTAGTCAAATTGTAAAAAAACAAAACAAAAAAAAAACACACATATTTCACGTATACACACACACACACACACACACACACATTGATTTTTTATTTATTTATTTATTTTGTGCAACACTGTTCATCTCTGACCATTCATGTTTTGATGGCATTAGCTTCTTCTTTTTTTGTAGTGCATGGCCTCATTGTGCCCCCTTGTGGTGCATGCTCAATGGGTAATTTAATTTACAATATGCCCCTATGGTGACAAATTGAATTGGAAATTAGTTTGGAGTGAAGCCTCTGATCCCCTCAATTAAGGCTTGTTGCGCTGAATATTGATAGAGTCCATTTTAAAGAAAGAAATAAAGAAAGAGTTTTCAATCTAAATGGTCCCCACCATGGACCAAAATGGGGAGCTATAGTAAATAGGGGCAATAGGGATGGTGCAATTGATTTATTTGTATTTGCACAATACACAATATTGTTTCAAAGCAGCTTTACAGTTTGATTATTATGATATGCATCATTACTTTGATAGAAAATTACTCTCATGTTACAGGAGTTTGGTCATATTGACCAAGTTTTTTTTATTTATTTTTTTATCAGGGAGCTGCTAGAAAGATTTTCTATAATTTATTAGTCCTTTAGTGAGTAAACCAGAGGCAACTATGGCAAGAAGTAAAAGAAAATAATAATAATAATAAAACTTAGATGAAACATATTTATTTGAAAATAATGAAAAAAATAAAATAAAATAGCAAATGTAAAAGTGTCACACATGCTTTTATTTTTCATTGTAAATTTTAAGATTTACTTCCAAAAACTGTACATTCAACAGTATTTTACTGTAAAATTACATGAAATGTCCCATTACATTTTTTTCACCTTATACAGTAAAGGAACATCCTGTTAACCAATTAACCATACCATAGCATTTTTACAGTATTTTACCATTAAAAGTACCTGTTTATTTTTTATTATTGTTAGGGTGCACACAGCAGGGAGGAACGAGGAACACGGACACGAGGATAAACTTCAAAATAATAGTCTTTAATGAGGACATCAGGACAGGGCAAGACAAGGCAAGGTTACCACAGACAGGAACACCGGGGAATAACGAGTAGACCAGACAAAGTCTAACTAAACAGGCAGGAACTAAATACACATGACAATCACTGATAATTAGATGAAACACGGCTGGACAAGACTTAACTAATAAATCACACTTAACAGGGACACGAACAAGACCAAATATGGACACAAGAGGCGGGAACACATGACACACACGACAGAGGACGTAACAATTATATTAATATTGTTATATATTTATTATATATTTTTATTGTTATTTATATTTTTTACAGTGCAGGGGATCACATGTATACCTTGACTACAATACAAGTTGCTTTGTATAAAAGTGTCTGCAATTTAAATGATAGAACATGTTGTTGATATTAAATTTGCATAAGTGAAACAGAATCTTGTTGAAGACTAATTCAATAAAATATGAATGAAAATTAAATATATTAAAAAAATGTGACTATAACACATTTAAAACAACAAATTGGCTAACAGAAAACACTGAAGAAGTGGAGCAATTGAACTTTAAATGTAATACTGTCTTCAGTGAACCGACTAAATCATATCTGTCTGTAAATTTATGACTGCACACTCATTAGTGTTTCCATAAAGTCAGTTGTACATGCAAGTTATAAAATAATCATTCAATGTCAATGTATTCAATTAATTTAAGTAGAATTATAGAAGGTTAAAGGTGGTACACGTTTCCTGTAACCCACCAGCATATTTTGTCTAGCACATTCAGCCTAAGTAAAGTCTATACATATTACAAGAAAATGTTATATTTAGCATTTTGTATGTTACCTGCAGTTTCAAATAAAACAAGTCCTCTCACAACAATATTTGTTTACTTTTATTGAACAACCTTTATAGAAATTCATAAAATCATAATGTCAAAGGGCTTACTACCTTTCTTGATGAGGGAGTTCTCCTTTGAGGTTTGGCCACAATTACCAGTGTCAGCAGAACTTATTTCGTACATGTAATTTGAAGAAACAGTGTTCCTTTAATTCAAGACCATTTATTGTATATGACAATGTACAGTGCAGTCAAGCCTTATTGGCCCAATTTACCTGGATTCACATTATATACTTGGAAATCCTGGGATCCGTAATATATCCTTGTCTGTTACACAGCAGAAATTCTTTCAGTGTGATGCTCAACACACAACTGCAGTTGCTGTAGACATGTATGAACAGTACTTGGTTAGAGAGTGTATTGTCAGTTGGCCCTAAATAGAGTCTTGCACGCAGAAGTCATGTTAGCATTTGGGGGTAACCATATCAATAGGTTGCTTGATTGTTTTCTTTTAGGAATCAGGATCTATATTATGTTGTATAATGACGTAACATGTTGTCGATATTTATGTTTATTTTAGATTTACATATCACAAGTATATTAAGTATCAAAACTTAAATGTTTTGTTTGAAAAGTATTTGACAGCTAATGCATGCCTATGTTGGGGCAGCAAAATCTATTGTGGCATTTGTACATACCTTAACATACCACAAAATAAAAATTAACTATAGAAAATCCCTTTAAAAAGATAGACATCCCCTTAAAGTCACTGTATAACTCATACTCGAACAAAGATACCATCAAAATGATTTTGAACTGGTGTTTTAGTTCAGTTAGATCTGAAAAATATGTAATATTACCAATGGATGAAATAATGGTGTAATATAATAAACTCATTCTTTCACTGTTGTGAGTTTAACAGGCCTGGTAGTTTGTGGTGTGACAGCAGTTAATTTTAAGTGAACCAAGATTTTCAAGCCAAACACTGCCAGTCAGAGTGATTCTCAAATGTCATTATTGTCAAATCAAAACATAATTAAAACATTTAGCTCAGTTTTTAGAAGAAACTATTATTTGAATTTTATCGATAAATTTGAAGGATACTTTAAACATTGAGTATTTAACTTACTAATTAAACATATATTGTTTAATGATGAGTAGATACAACATTTTTCATACACCAGACACCCTCCTTTTTTTGTACCACTGTTAAATTCATTTTTCATGTTTCATGTTTCTTCCCCTTTCAGTCCTTTTCCTGGCTGTTCTTTGGACTCCTCCACTTGTGTTTGTGCATTCTGCCTTCCTCTCATGTAAGCATTCAGACTCTCCAGTAAATCAATGGAGTGATTGATCAGAAGAGCGAGCCAAGCCAGGCCAAAGAATATCCAGGCTGCCATCAGACAACTGTACCACTCTGGGTAGTTTATTGCTGGGTTGTGATCTGGCAGGAAAAACAGTGATGTAAAGATATTGTTATCGGGGTTGGGATGATATAATTTGAATCAAATTGGATTTGAAAATTTTTGTAATGCAATGTCAAGATGATAAATTTACTGAATTCCAGTTTATAGAAATGCAACACAGTCGCAACAGAGGAATTTGATTGATCCAACATAAGTTTTGCATGAAAGAAAATCATAACTACAACAATTTTGACTCAGTATGCCTATTACAATATGCATATTTTCACTCTCATTATACCCTTATATGTAAGTAAATAAGTATTATTTTTATTATTTTTTGTTAACCAATCAAATTGACCTATTAACCTCATAATTTAAATTAATTATATAAGTTTAGCTCTGTTTTGAGGATTTTCTGGGTGTTTCACCATATCTAGTAAAAAATATATTATTTATTATTAAATTTAATGTGTTATATATTATTAAATGCTATGCATGCAACATTAATATGAATTTCTTTCTACTGGCTTAAAAACATTTTAAATTTGAATTGCAATTCTGCATCTTATTTGCTACCTCAATTCAGTATTCAAATTCAGGAAAATTCAAAATCAATTTTGAATGATACACAATCCAAGCTGTGATGTCACTTCCTGACTAGAATAATTACATATAAGAATAATTACAAAATGTGAAGAACTTTCAGAGGATTAACAGTAAAACAAAGAAGGCTTTATGTAATTAACACTCACAAGCTAAATTGTCCATATCTAATAACCAGGGTGTGAACACATAAGCATCATAATAAAGGTACATGCTGACAATTAAAAATACTGAAGTATAAAAGTTGAAGTATAAATAGTTTTTTCATTTTTGTATGTGTAGTCTCCTACCTGCAACATAATCTCCGAATCCAATAGTGCTGAGTGTTATAAAGCAGTAATAAATGGCTTCAGCGTAACTCCATCCCTCATACTCTTTAAAAAGCAGCATAGGAACCACAAAGTACAGAAATGCTGAGCTCACAAAAGATATACTGTGAATGGATATTCGTACACATTTCTGTGGGAAGGAACAGAATCATGGGTACAGTGTATTTGCACATAAAGGTCAAGCATAATTTCTAGTTGTATTGCTTATCACATTCATTCATTAATTCATTCATTCATTCATTCATCATCTTTATTGCTGACTGTAAAAAAAAAAAAAAAAAAAAGGTAAATTCTCACCCCTCTATCAATTTTTTTCTCCAGAAAATTGCAAAAATTCATTTCAATGGCCAGCATGTATTTTCCAACTCTATTTAAGATCACTACATTCAGAGGAATGCCAAAAAGTGCAAACAACACACAGAAGATTTGACCAGCTGTCGTCAGTGGAATTATATTCCCATAGCCTGTAAAAAGATGAAAACTCTATATAATCTCTACCCATCTGTATAGATGCCACACAATAAACTGGACTGTCAAATTCAGTGTATTAAGTGCTCCAACCCTCACCAATAGTTGTGACCACAGTTGCTGCAAACACAGATGAGCTGGTAAATTTCCAGAAGCCATCTGCGGTGTCATTGCTGTCTGGACTCAAGCCACTCAGGGAAGCAGCTTTTATCATCTTTAAAAAAGTAATGACAAGCAATAAGTACTTATTTGTAATACATGAAATGACTATAAAAACAGTGAGCACATGTTAATGACATTTAAAAGTTGTGTTCTGTTAACAAAATTCTGTTAAAAATGATAACAAAACTATCACATTGTCAAGTTTTATTATTATTATCTACTTAAGCAGAACACATTATTTTTCACAAAAAGGCCATTTCATTTAAAAAGAGCTAAATAATTATGTAAGCAATTTCAACAATAGACCAACAAAGAGAATTCTATGTAAAAAAAATATTTCTAATAAAGGAAATTCATTTATAAACTGTTGATCTTGTTTAACAACCACAAAGTGGTCTAGGTTCCTTGATTGGTGGTTCCTTGATTCCTTGAAAGCAGTTAATTTGAATGTAAATGGCTTCATAAATTTGGACTGAAATGGTTAGATAGATAGATAGATAGATAGATAGATAGATAGATAGATAGATAGATAGATAGATAGATAGATAGATAGATAGATAGATAGATAGATAGATAGATAGATAGATGTACAAATATGGAAAGAAAAAAATCATTCCCTCACTGATCCTACCTAACACTGATACTGTTGTTAATGAGGAATAAATACATTTGTGCAACATCTACTCTCCAATCATACCTGTGCTAGTTCTCGGAGCCCATTCTGACCCACACATGGGTACTTCTCAAGTAGTTTCATTCTTTTCTCTTTCAGGAGATCAATCTGTTGCAACACATACCATCCTTCTAGTTTCCAGAAGATCAGCCCTCCAACAAGGACATAGGCTACATAAATTATTCCAAGGAACAGGATAGAAGGGAACCGAGCTACGCTGAGAAACTGGCATAACTTTCCCGAAAACATGGGAAGCATGGTTCCTTTGGTCGCCTGGCTCACTTGTCTGCCGATGCAGCTGCAGGATGGTGCTACTGGGTGTGGATTTACTCTGTTTATGTGACAGGCAAATCACTCCCTTGTGTAATGAATGCCAGAATGAGACCTTATGACCTGGCATGCAAATGTTGATTGAAGGAGAGCAGAAGGCACAGTGAGTGAGGAGTTAAAAAGGGGGGGTTGAAGTGGTTAGAAGCTGCAGTCAGTACTCTCTGCCAATGGTTTCATGTTCTTGTACCAAAACTTTTCTTTTCCATTTAAAGTTTTTAATTTTTAATTTTTTTATTATTATTTCTTATTTTTTTACACATAAATGAATTCGTTTAAAGAGTACCTAAGCACACACCAAAAAGAGGAAAGTCATCTGATCATCTGTACGTCTTACCATCGGTTCATCACAGTAATATGTTTACTTTAGGCATGTCTGATCTACAGCCTTGCCAATGGCAAACACAAGAACACATACTTACACATATATGCCAATATATGAAACCTCAATATTTACTATTTTCAAATCTCTGAACCACTGCACTTGAGTTCAGTTATGTAGGTATGAATAAATAAAGAAATAGATATAGTTTGAGTTATGGTCATTTGAATGTGTATTTGAATATGGTTTAGGTCAAAAAAAAAAAAAACAGATACAAGTTAGAATTAACGTAACAAGGTATGTGCACAAAATAGATGTATGTTAGGATAAACATTTGTGATTTGTGTTTTAATATTAGATCACAATCAATCAATAAAATATACCATTAACAAACAAAGAAACAAACAAAAAACTCTCAAAAACCATATTAATAAATAATACCAATCAATAAATAATAAAATAATGGAGCAGTTTTATATATTTTTTTAGTTTTCTTGACTCTCCAAATAATGGAAAGTCAAGAGATGGCTGGCTTCTCACTGTTCATTTTCAGTAATATTGCTGCTAATATTAATGCAATTTGAAAGATATTTGAGATGTGTGATGTATCATACTGAAATATTTTATTATTTATGATCAATTAACATTTCCTAATATATTCAATATGAAGCTTGTTAATAAAATTGTTTTATTCATTTGTCTAAACTTGGAAATGACTGGTCATGATTTTACATTATAATGTCTTAAACTTTAAATGATAATGTCTAAAACATTAAAGCAACCTTATAAATTACCGTTATTGTACATAATACATATGGTGTTATACTAATTATATATGTGATTTGCACTGTACTGATTGCATGAATAAAGGAAACAAAGAAAGGCCACTTTATGCCTGTTCAATCTGA
Organism: Acrossocheilus fasciatus; assembly: GCA_036784905.1. Classification (NCBI taxonomy): domain Eukaryota; kingdom Metazoa; phylum Chordata; class Actinopteri; order Cypriniformes; family Cyprinidae; genus Acrossocheilus; species Acrossocheilus fasciatus. The sequence goes on along the minus strand of CM071954.1, from coordinate 25,848,093 downwards.
TGAAAGAAAGTGCTGCTCCCTTATGCAAATTATTGCTCAGAAACTCATTGCTCAAACAAATTTATTCATTGTCATGCAAAATAGTGCATCATAAAACAAAAATGACCAGATCTCAGTCTTAAGATTGTTGAGCAGAGAAATGTCAACTTATAGAATAAGTATTAACATTAATTAACACTGTTAAATAAGTTATGAAAAAAAAAAACATTTGCATTCTCCCAAAAGAGGCTCTTAGCAGAAAAGAACAATTTAGGCAAGGCAAGTTTATTTATATAGCACATTTCATACACAATGGTAATTCAAAGTGCTTTACATAAAAGAAAGTAAAATAATCATAAAAAATAATCACAACAATAAAAACAAGGAATTTAAAAACTTTTAAAATGATTAAAAAATATTTTAAATGAATTAAAAGTTAATAATAGAAAATGATTACATAAAATACAGTGCAAAGTTCGGACGTAGTACAGTGCTCATTTGGTAAATGCACAGCTAAACATGAGTTTTGAGTCTAGATTTAAATGTGGCTAATGTTTTAGCACATCTGATCTTTTCTGGAAGCTGGTTCCAACTGCGGGCAGCAACATAGCTAAAAGCGGACTTCCCTTGTTTTGTGTGAACCCTTGGTATTTCTAACTGACTCGATCCTAATCATCTGAGTGGTCTGTTAGGTTTATATTCAGTGAGCATATCTGCAATGTATTTAGGTCCTAGGCCATTGAGTGATTTATAAACGAGTAAAAGTACCTTAAAATAAATTCTAAATGTAACTGGAAGCCAGTGTAAGGACCTGAGGACTGGTGCGATATGCTTAGATTTTCTGGTTCTGGTCAGAAGCCTGGCAGCAGCGTTCTGTATGAGCTGCAGCTGTCTAATGGTCTTCTTGGGAAAGCTGGTGAGGAAACAATAGTCCACCCTGCTAGTGATAAAGGCATGAACAAGTTTCTCCAAGTCGACTGGAAACAAAACATCTAATTCTTGCAATGTTTTTGAGATGATGGTATGCTGATTTAGTTGCTGCTTTGACATGACTACTAAAACTAAGGTCTGTCTCCAGAATCACCCCAAGATTTTTGACTTGATTTTTAGTTGTTTGACCCCTAGAGCCAAGGTATGCATTAACCTTGAGAACTTCATTTTTGTTTCTAAATGCAATGACTTCAGTTTTCTCCTTGTTTTACTGAGGAAAGTTTCAGCTGTTACATCCACCTGAAAATTGCATCAATACATTGGCAGAGGGAGTCAATGAGGCTGTAGTCATTTGGTGATAAGCCTAGGTAAACCTGGGTACCATCTGCATAGCTGTGATAGGCAATTTGGTTCTTTCTCATTATTTGACTTAGTGGGAGCATATACAGGCTGAACAAGAGGGGTGCAAGAATTGAGCCTTGTGGGACTCTGCATGTCATAGACGTCCACTTAGACTTATGCTCTCCTATATTCACATAATAATATCTCACTTCTAATTATGACCTGAACCATTTGAGTACACTGTAAAAAATAAGTGTAATTTTAACTGTAAAATTTTGTAAAAATGCTACTGAAAAAAAAAAAACTGTTAATATGTTAACAGTGAGTTCCTGTACCATTTACAGGGAAAAAATGACCTTCCGACCTCAATTCGAACAGCTGAGTCTTTAGCCATTTTCAAAAATCATCTAAAGACACATCTTTTCCGCCAGGACCTGACCAACTAATACTAACACCTACCTATTCTTAAAAAACAAACAAACAAAAAAAAAAAACAACTAGCTACGTGTACTGTGCTGGCCTAACTGAGACTTGTCATGGCACTTGTATACTGCTGCACTCTCGATGGTCTGATTGCTTCTATTGTTCTCATGTGTACGTCGCTTTGGATAAAAGCGTCTGCTAAATGATTAAATATAAATGTAAATGTAAAAACTGTAAAAGATCTAACCAAACTTCATGCAATTTTACAGTAAAATACTGTTAATTGTACAGTTTTTAGAAGTAAAAATAACAAATCAATGTATAATTTACAGTCAAAAACTGTAAACTGATATTCCCAGAATTCCCTGCGTGACACTCCACATTTGAAAGTATTTTGTTTAAATAATCATGTTTTTTAATAGTTTTTGTTATCAGTTATGTACATTTGGGCTTTATATTACATCTTCTGTTGTTTAATGAAAGTTTATTGCATTATATAAGTATCATGAGTGTCACCATGATGGTGTTTTGTGTTTGCATGAATGACTCTGTGCACCTTCTATATAATAGTATATACTTCTGCTTGTGGTGAAGCTACCTGTGATGAGCTTTGATTCTTCATGTGGCTTTCTCTTTTACCACCTGCATTATTATGGTGGTTGTCAGTATGTTAATGGTACAAAACAGATTTTAATAGCAATGTGTGTTGTTGAATTTAGTGGTTTACATTCAAATTTCCCTGTTTGTAAATTGCAGTTTTATACTGTAAATTTTACAGTTTTGTTCTATAAATGTGTTTACAGTTTTTCTGTATTTCTTAAAACATTATTCTGGCAACAACAGCTGCCAGAATTATTTTGTAAAAACTACAAAAACATTTTTTTACAGTGTACCATCCCAGAAAGCCCGACCCGGTTTTCCAGTCTCTCTAGAAATATGTTATGACTGATAGTGTCAAATGCAGCATTGAGATCTAGTAGTACCAACACTGATATTTTGCCCGAAAAACATGTAACCCTGTTGAAATATATTCATTAGTATAAGATCCAAGTTTGAATAAATAATTTCATAGTTTAATAAATATAATTGAAGATTAAAAAGTTAAGATTCATTGACCAGCAAGGAAGTTATAATTTCGCTGACAGAGAAATGCATATATTGGGTAATATATTGGGTTTACTGAATACAGCATTTAAAATGTTAATTATTTGTTCAGTAATAATATGTGAAAATGTTTAAAAGATGCTGGTTAAGAATATGAAGAAATATGTACACAAATGTTTGTGACTTTATTTTATTTCTGAAAGTATTGTGTATGAGCCAATCACAGTAGAGGTCAAGGGTGGAGGAAGTGAGAAGGAGACGAAAGGCGGGAAGTTTGCTAAAAGAAAAACACGGTTAATGTGCATAGTGCACGAGTATTTCTGAAAGTGTTCAACAAGGACTCTTATATGAAACGTTAAAAGTGATAATTCTGTCTGTGTGAGTGGCCAACTCCGCACACGAAGACTGAGATAAGTTTAATTTAGCCGCTGATTTAGTGGTTAGTGTTTTGCATGGACTTTGCTAACAAGCTAGCGGCCAACGACCTCGATTAGTAAGCCTGTGTGAACTGTGAGATCGATCCTGACGGAGCCGGCTAGCCTTACCGTCCAAGTGGTGGACTTTGCACTAGGGCTGGGCGATAAAACGATAACGATATGTATCGCGATAGACACGTGATCGATATCAATAAAAAATGTGTTCGATAAAACGTTCGATATTTTTTATTCTTCGTTGGAAAAAAACAGAGGTTGCATTAACAAAGGCACTGCTCTCTGGTAACCTAGCAACGTAGGGAGTGACACGCTAACAGCCAATCATGTAACAGTATCAGTTTGGTTGCGCCATATCGTTGTCTCGTGCTGGTCTGCTGGATTCCTTTTCATAAACAGAAAATGAGTGCCGCAGCGAGCGAGGAAATTGTAAATAAAAGAGGAAAAGTCAGCTCGCCAGTATGGCAGTTTTTTGGATATTATAAGTCTGACCGTAGTCAGACCAATGTCGTCTGCAAATTATGCAAGACCGTCGTCCCCGCCAAGACTGGTAATACCACGAACTACCTCAGTTTTATTTATGTTTACAAAACACTGCACATATTTTAAAAACACTTTATTCACCAGAAGGTGAACAGCTAGTGAACTTCCTAGCACTAAACTTGGGACAAAATTCTCAGGTTTCTCTGTTTATATTTAACACTTTGCACTATTTTATTACACTTTATTAAACATTTCTTACATTTTCTTTCATTTTGCACCTTGAATGTTAAGAGATAATTGTTAAGTGTTCATTGTGACTTTAGACTTATGTTTACATTTTAATTATTTGAGTTTTCCATGGTTGTTTACATCGTCTTAATAACTGAGGGGATTATGATCAGAGGAAGGTTAAGTTTAAAATAAAAATGTTTAAATGTAATATATCTTTCTCCTGGTCCTTATTTTAAATGGGTCATAAAAAATATCAATAATTATCGATATCGACCGATATGAAACACTGATATCGTGATACAGTTTTCAGCCATATCGCCCAGCCCTACTTTGCACTGATCGTCAACCATGTGACTCTCCTCTTCGACTTTCTTCTCTTCCTCGTTAATCCACTCATCCTGTCATCTGCTGCGGACGCCTTTGATCCTGTGCGTGTGAGGTTATATTCACATTGAGTAAAGGTACCATTTTCTTTTGTTTGGCCTATGTGGTGAAGCAGCCATTTGATTTAAGGCTACAACGTACCCAAGCTACATTCAGGCCTGCATCATTTGAACATTTGAAGGGTATTTCAAATTGAGCTTTTGCCGGCTATTTTATTTTCTTGGGCCCTTGTGTTTTACATGTGAATTTGAATGCATTTGTGATTTTACAAGTGATATTGACAAGACACATTTATTTACTGACCTATTTTTCCAAGTAAATCTGTTATATTTTTTATACAGCAGTGGTGGTTACTGACTCTTTTGATATTTTAAGTTAATTAAGAAAAATAGTGTTTTGTTTGGTTTATATGTGAAAGTGTGTATAGGATCAAAGTAATTCCAAGACATTTAATTTCCTGTGAAAGTTAAAATATTACTGCTTAAATAGTGATTTAAAGGGGTAAGTTTATTAATAAGTTTAAAACTAAGTTAGCTTAGTAATTACACACACCAGTTAAATACTGATAAGTTTATTAGTGAAACCTCACTTATTTGATTGGACAGATATTTAAAGAACTCAGGATAGCCACCTCTCATTATTGTTTAACACACTAGAGAGGCGCTACAAACAGAATTTAAGCGAATATAATTTATTATCTTTATAAGCGCTGTCTCTGTACTGTGATGTGGTCGGAAACCAGATTGAAAATTTTCCAGGTATCCATATGAGTTTAAGTAGTAGTTCAGATGATTAAAAACAATGTTTTCAATAATCTTGCCTATAAAAGGAAGCTTTGATATTGGTCTATAGTTGCTCAATATGGTGTTATCAAGATTGCTCTTTTTCAGGAGGGGCTGAATTGCAGTTTTCAGGGATTTTGGAAAAGTCCCAGAAAGAAGTGAGGGCGTTCACCACTTCTAAGAGATCTGCTTCTAAACAGTTAAACACACTTTTGAAAAAAAGATGTGGGAAGTGTGTCAAGGTAGCAGGTTGACAATTTAAGGTGCTGAATGATTTCTTCCAAAATTTTGCTAGCAATTGCTTCAAAAACAGACATAGTAACTTCATTTTGAAACTGCGGTCGAATCTGTCTGACCTCTGCATAACTTGAGGATGTACCAATCACCTTTCTGATATTATTGATCTTCTCAGAAAAGAAAGAAGCAAATTCATTGCATTTGCTGTCTGAGAGCATTTCACTGGGGATATGACTTGGGGGGTTTGTTAGTCTCTCAACAGTAGCAAAACGAGTGTGAGAGTTAAGTTACTGTTTATAAGGTTTGAGAGGAAGGTCTGTCTAGCTGTGGGTAGTACCACATTGAAAGTATGAAGGCTGTCTTTATAGATGCTATAGTGAATTTCAAGTTTCATATTCTGCCACATCTGCTCAGCTTTTCTGCATTGTCTTTCATACCGTTCTTGATTTTCTCTGAGGTGCTTTTTGTCTGTCAGTCTTCTTACTGACTTTCACAGGAGCAATATCATCAATAACATTCTTAACTTTTGAGTTAAAGGAATCAAGGAGAGGATCAACAGAGCCTGCAGAAATGCTTGCTGTTAAAGATATAGCTTTCATAAATAGACTAACACAACTAGTGTTCTCGTTAAAGGTCCCATGACATGCTGCTTTTTGGATGCTTTTATATAGGCCTAAGTGGTCCCTAGTACTGTATCTGAAGTCTCTTTCCTGAAATTCAGCCTTAGTGCAGAATTTCAGCCACTACGAGCCAGTCCCACAATGAGCTTTACTTAGGACGTGCCATTCTGTGTCTGTAGCTTTAAATGCTAATGAGGAGGAGAGAGGCTGGGCAAGGTGTGTGGCCTTAACCAGCTTTTCAAAATCGAAACAGTGCGGGTGTTTTTATATCACTGTATTTCTGAAGGAAACCGACTGTTTTCAGAAAATTTGGGATGCCATTTTCATTTCATTTTGCATGCAATGTCTGATAAAGCAGCGTTTGTAAGTGGAGCTCTGCTTTGTGTACAGCGTTACCGCTTAAACCGATATCACCGCGCTCTAAAAGCGCCTCCCGCTCACAGAGAATGAATTTGCATATAAGCCGCCACAAATAGAATCCAAGTCTGTGGGAAACACTGTACAGAAAAAATATTGCGCTCTCTTCACATGGTAGTAGCTCATTTTCTCATGGGTGGGCAAAGCAGAGAAAGGGGAGGTAACCTTTCCCCGTATGACGACATAAAGGGAAGATTCCAGATTGGGCCATCTGAGCTTTCATTTTCAAGGTGAAGCAGGATACTCAGGGCTCGGTTTACACCTATCGCCATTTCTAGCCACTGGGGGACCATAGACAGGCTAGGGGAACTCATATTAATGTTAAAAAACATCATAAAGTGAAATTTTCATGCCATGGGACCTATAATGCATTTCTATCTGACAGAGACATATCTAGATTCAGTGTAGAGGCTGACATTTTTTCGGGATTCCCACGGGTCACAGGAATCCCGCGGGATGGGAAACAAAATGGCTACGAATCACGTGATTGGGACGGTACAGGAAAAAATGTCATCGGGAGATGGGTGGGACCGGGAATAGTAATTGATACCCAACTTTATACACAAATATGTCTTTTATATAAATAAACTATAAACTGTATATTTTAATTCTGAACTCAGTTCTAGTTGCCCTGTCTCGCTCTCCTCCTGTTTGCTGTGGTGTGGCTGCGTGAATGACGCAGTCCGTGACGGACAGATCGTTAATGGCTGTTCTATGTGCAGGGGCGGCGCAGGTGCTGAGGGGGGGCTAGATCAATGACAGGGGGAGCTGGGCAATTAAGAGTAAATATGACCAAAACATGTTGTTGTTATTATTTTTTATATGAATAATAAAATCGCTATATAGGCGATAATCTTTTCTGATTATCTAGTATCGGTGCATTAGGCTTGCTGCAACGGTGTTGGCGGTGATACCGGTGTTAAGCACCGTCCCTCACTGTCATTTAGATTTTTTTTAATAGTAATAAAAAATACTTTAGTTCAGTTTAGAGAACAGACACAACAATTAGAACTAAACGCGGCTGCTCAATGCAGCACACCGAACGAACTACAGTCGCGCGTCACAGACCAGATTTAATTTATCACGTGAGTCGAGCTGACTGTCGAGAAGAGTGAGGTGAGACAGATAAGACGATGGCAGAATAGTTTCAAAACGAAATGTAAAAGCTCCCATTTTAAAAATATTTTGGATTTTGGAAAAGCCTGTTGACCTGCCATTTAGCCTAATATTGGAAGTTTTTTAATTAATTTATTTTTTAACATTAGTTTCTCATTTATTTGGTTCCAGTATTTGCTGATTTTTATTTTATTTAAACTGTGTGATCTCCCCCCATTATTTTACATCAATGTGTATGCAGTCCGTGCCTCCAAACTTTTTTTTTTGTTATCAACATTTTTATTTTTCATACATAACATCCAAAATAAAAAAAATAAAATGAAAATAAAAAAATTAAATAATTTAAAAAAAAAACAACAACAACAGACACATACTCAATATCTCAAAGTCCAGTCAAAGGGAGGGAGAGAGGGAAGGACAAGAAAAACACAAAAGTAACTCCTTTATACAGTCACGTATATCAAAGAGAAAGCACTGCCAAGCATCAATGGTAGAAGGCTTGGCCCCATTGATTCGTGCTGTTGTACATTCACAAGTCACTACGTGCCTCCAAACTTTCTTAATCGTTTTGCTAATTCTACATTTTATAATTATTTGTTACACAGTCTTTACTGATTTTCAGTTTTGTATACCTATTTAAAATTTGTAAGTTATTTGTTATTTTATATTAGGCATATAGCATGGCGTATTTTTATTCGTTTTGTTAGTAAAAGTTATATGTTGTACTTTGAATTTTGTTGGTTGAATTGAACTCAAGCAATTGATGCCAAATTTACTGCTAATTTAAAAGTGAAAGTAAAATGCGCAAGGTGCTTTTACAAGCTATTTAAGCAAAGGAAAGTGGGAAAACTCAAACTAACTAAAAACAAACAGCTGTTTGATGCCTAATTGCCGCAAATTTGAAAGTGAAAGTAAAATGTGCAGGAGCATTTACAATTTATTTAAAACTGAATGAAAGCGAGGAAAAGAGCAAAAACTGAAACTCAAACGAGTCAGGCATATAATGGCATTCGGCAACTTCATCTTTTCAGCCGACACTGATTGAGAAAGCACTTATTAATAAATAATTAAAATGTCTTCTTTTTCCGATGCATTCATAATAATTACTTTAGGGTGCTTTGCAGCAAGCTTTATGCCTGGGCTTGAGCATAAATAGGCTATAATATGCCTAAATGCCTATATTAAAGGATGGTTTGGGTTATTATACAAATCAATTTAATATAAATGTGCAACAAGTTGACTAGAAAAATCTTTAGTCAGGGGCAGGCCTACTTGGCACAATTGAACTGATCCATTTTTAAAATAAAATGCTGACATTACGTGCGACTACAAATCAAGTCACGTTGTAGCCTATTGCATTGCGGTAGTTATGCATGAGTCAAATGTTTTTATTTTATTTCATTTTTTATGGGGGTGCTTTGGTTTTTCTTGGGGGTGCTGGAGCACCTGCTAGCCCCTCCCTAGCGCCGCCCATGTCTATGTGGTAATACACACTGTCATTCATCGACCTCAAATATGGCTTTTCATCTGATGTATGTAGTAGCAACTTTACATGGTCGCTCAATATGATGTTAACCTAGAGAAATGTGCGCAATTGAAGTGTTTGTGCGGAGAGTGGAAGCTGAATAGCGCGCTCGCTGCAGGACAGGTGCCGGTGCGCTCACTTGCTCTTAAAATCTCCGTAATTTTTGTTCATACAGATAAAAGTAGCCTAATACATCTTTCGAATCTGTAAAGACTCGTTTATTTGTGTACACTCAGAATAACAACGAAACCTTGCGCTTTAAAAAAAAAAAAAAAACGGGAGTGGGAGGGAATGGGAGTGATTCTTCCGGGTGTGGGCGGGACGGGATTTCCCCCCCAGTTTTTTGTGGGACGGGAGAGGTTTCAAAATGCACTCCCGTGTCACCCTCTAATTCAGTGGTAGCAGAGATCAATATATCAAAGAAAATACAAATACAAGTGATCAGTGTAATGTCTGTTTAGGATCAGTGATGGCTGATTACACTTTGTTTTAAAAAAAACCTTTTAGCCTTTTGACATTTGCATATAAATTACTGACCTGGCCTCAGCGTTTACATTTATATGGGTACTAAATTGCAGATGGTCTTTATCACTATCAAAAGGATGCAAAAGGATCGACTAGGTGTCCTTATCAAGCTTCAAACACATTCCACAGAAGGGGGGGTTGACCCCCTGTGCCAGGGACCAGACTAGTTGTCTGTCTCCACGATTTCCAATACACATCACACACACAACTAAAGACATTTTCTCTATTTAGGCCATAATTAAGCAGTTATAAATGTATCTGCATGTGTTGTTTGTATGTTTCCTTATTATATTAGCCTAGTTACCACTCGTTATTCGTATTTGTAAGCTCTAAACACTCATATCCAGGTGTATGAATGTATCTCTGGTTTAATACCTTGTAGCCGTCTCTTTCTTGATATCAAAATGATATGCTCTTTATTCCTCACACAATGATGTACACTATGTGATCATGAAATGCATCACACTATTTTTACTGTACTGTGGGGAAAATTACACCAGTCTCCAGATCAGTCGTAAAACATGCAAATGAGGTGTCAAGTGGGACAAAGAAACCCTTTCCCGCTGAAACTATGAGCTTTGTTATTGGTCAAACTAACCAAAATGGGTGTTACAGGGAAAACAGATAAAACTTCTCCCACACCAAAAAAGTTTTCTTCTCTTTTACCTTCGGTGCCCTGGAGACACACTTATCACCTTGGAGATCTCGCGGCTCCCCTTCCGGGGGGAGTCCAATCTTCTGGCAGTTTTAAGTTCAGTAACTTTGTCAATTCACTTCGGACTAATCAAGCCATGGCTGGGATGACGAAGCTTTCACTCCTAAAGGAATTCACCAGGAATCAACGCATTATACATGCGCCAGGATGCTTTATTCAGCACCCACAAAACCCATGCTAGTAACCTTAACTATCTAGGTGCGCTTCTAGGCTTCGACCCCTTTTAATTAAGGTGATGTGATTATCTGATGGTTCGTAACAGGTTGTAGTTAGCTGATGTTAAAATCCTGCCATACTCTCTCTTGCACGCAAGCTCTCTCTCTCTCTCTCTCTCTCTCTCTCTCTCTCTCACCCTCTCTCTCACCATGCCTTCCTTGTGTTGGCATCCATGTTTAATGTGTGTATGTCTGTCTAGTTCAATGTTGCATGTTCCCCTGTAGTGTAGTTTAATAAACATCCATATTTATTCACACTTGGTTGTCTGTGTCTGCTGCTCTCAGAACGAAGTCACTTTAACGTCCGGTCTTGCTACATGCTCGGAGCAATGTTTCAGTAAGGAAATTATTTGTCATGGCTAGAGGAATAATTTTTCTTAGAGTCAATAGAAGGGTCCGTACTGCGGACGAACTAATCATTTTATTGTACTATTAATACTACAGCTAATTCCTGAAGATGGATATATAATTGATAACCCGTTATGATTAATTATGTTCATCTCATAAAGCAAATATGCTACATCAGATAGTGCTACGTCCTTAAAGGGGTGGTTTACTATTTTTTTTTTCTAGGCTTGATTGTGTTTATGGGGTACAGTCTAACATGTGCTCATGCTTCGTTTTTTTAAAAACGCATTATTTTTCATATAATTTACCTTTATTCCACACCGCTCTGTCCCTTCTCTGACAAACGCCTCGATTATTTCCTGTTTTTATGAAGCCCCTCCCTCAGAAATACGTGATGGGCTCTGATTGGTTAGCTGGCTCAGTGTGTTGTGATTCACTAAACTGCCGAGCCTGCGTCTAAATGTCCCGCCCCTCAGCTCAGCAGCATGTGCTCTGGTTGTATTGTAAACAAAGGTGTCGTCTATGTGCCTTATCAACTTGAGCCCGATTGAGACCCAGAGGATATTATTGAAGAGGATCGCGCAGAACCTGTGCAAGCACGGCTCTTAATGGTATGTTTGTTTGTTGTCTCATACTTTTAGATATGCTTTATTATGCTACTGCTTATGTTAGCTTTTAATATACGGTTTTATTCTGATTAAAGCTTTAATACAGTACGGCAACCGCACACGCGTCCATGTATAACGCTTCCCATTGCTATGTGAAAATGTATAATTGGAACAGTTTGTTGGAGCTGATCTGATGATCTGAAAGAGAGAGAGAGAGAGAGAGAGAGAGAGAGAGAGATGCAGAGCAGGGTGACCCGAGGAACAGTATTAAGAATGTCTGTTTTAGAACCTTAATTTTGAAACATGTGAATTCATTAGAATCGTTAGAAGACAGAATCGCGATTCATATATTAATAGATTTTTACGTGCACCCCTAGATTTCTCTTCTCTGAAGCAGCACAGCATGGCCTTGCCCCCTTCCTTACATGTCCCCGAGGGCGGGGTTTATCTGGGTTCGTGACGTAACAGACCCGGGAAGTAGTTCGTTGTAGTCCCTTACCAGCCGTTTTTGTAGCCATTAAACTTCCAGAATTTTAAAAGACGATATCTCTGTTTGCATTGAACTTTCAGCGCTGCAACTTTGCAGATATTGTTGATGCTCAAACAGCAACATTACACACTAACTAACCTTAAAAAAGTGAAATTGCAATTAACCACCCCTTTAATTAACAATGGATGAAAAGAAATTTAGTTTAGACCCCTACTGATGAGTAAATCTAGAGTGTGTTCACTATTGTGTGTGGGTCCATGCACATGCTGAGTCAGGCCAAAAGTGTTTGTTTAAAACTGTTATAATTTCTTTTGTAGTATTGATTTCTGCATTATATATGTGAATATTAAAATCCCCTGCAATAGCAAAAAAGTCAAACTCTGAGGAAATCACTGATAACAGTTCTGTGAACTCTTCAACAAAGGCTGGATAGTATTTTGGAGGCCTGTAAATAATGATAAATAGAATGCGTGGAGCACCTTTCAGCACAATACCTATATATTAAAAAGACAAGTACTGACCAAAAGACACTTGCAAGTTCTCGATGAAGTTTACTCCTTTTATTGTTTAAATGTAGGCAGCTGTGTTTTCCCGTCTCTGGAATGTAAGCTGCTGGCAGCGGGAGGCAAAAGGTCTTCTTTTTTTGTAGTATTATTCCAGTCCCGAAAAGTTTTTACTTTTAGTGTTTCTGCCAAAAATGTTTTGTTTGAGCACTGTGCTGATTTGCTGAAGTTGAAATCTTAGAAAAATCTGAGACAAGTACATAAGCAGGGAGCAAAGCGTGGAGCAGTAAGCAATAGCGTCCGAACAGTAGCGAAGACAGAAGCAATTTACCATTGATTGAAAAGAGAACCTTCTTACACCTCACAAATCTACAGGCATTTAATGTGAATGATTCAAAGACTTGTGTAGATCAACAGGTAATAAAACATTTGTAAACAGGGAAATGGCCAAAAAGATTTGACAGACAGTTTTATGAGGGACCGAATTCCGTGTAATGACCACGGACTCTTAACCCCCGAATCTGTGGTGGCATCACGGAATTGCCGAAAATTCCGTGATGGGCTCACAGAAGTAACACCAGACAAAATGTAAGTCAGTGACAGGCATCAGCCGTGAACCACACACAGATTCACTGGTTACACCAGCGCTGCATCGGACCACGTAAAAAGAGTGACTCCGATGCAGTTATATTTGTATATAAATTTATACTTTCACTGGAGCACCTAACCCACCCCTACCCTAAACCTACCCACTTCTAAACAATATAAAACACACACAGGCAAATATAAGTGCAGTCACGGGTATTTATTGCAAAAATTGTCCATAAACAAGATTTCACAACTAAAGCTGACGTAAAGCTTCTTCTGGCGGCATTTTTTGAATTTGCGCATAGCGGACGGAGACGGCGATCGCGTCTATTCCTCTCAAAAATTAATCGTTTTGCCTCAGAAGACTTGGAATATTAATACTTTTTGAATAAATTATGACGGTAGTTGTGTCTGTCTGTTATATCTTGTATTTATTTTCAAATGGTAGGTTTAGGGGCAGGGGTTGGGTTAAGTGCTCAGAAATGTGTAAATAATGTAATATAAATAAAACAGTTTTGACTGTTTACATTGAAAAATCACACCCCAAGATATATGCAATAATGGCAATGTTATTACCCAATATATAATTTGCAACCTGTTCTCACAGAAATCCGTGTAATGGATCCGTGCGTGGACCACGGCTGATGCCTGTCACTGACTTACATTGGTATCACTTCTGTGAGCCCGTCACGGAATTTTTGGCGATTCCGTGATGCCACCACAGATTCGGGGGTTAAGGGTCCATGGTCATTACACGGAATTCTGTGAGATCAGGTTGCAACCCATAAAACAATAAGAAATAGTGACATTATTTCTCACACACACACACACGCGCGCACACACGCACACACAACAATGAATTATAGTGTCTGAAAAACATTCAAACAAACAAAGGATATGATTTCACCACTCTGTAAATAAGATTATATTGGGTTTGGCAGGGAGACAGAGCTCTGATCAGTTTAACACTTTACGATAACTTGTAACCACATTTGCTCAGGTAAGACAAGTGCATTTACCAATGATTTATATGGTTGCTGTGCAACTACATCATCCTTAAATTGATTTCCTCATTCCATTAATAACCAACCAGGTTGAAAATTGTGATATGTAATATAAAATTATGCTGTTAAATGTGTCAGAGTGCCCAGCTCCTTCTGAACCAGAGACATGAGGATTTTGACATATTCAGGAGTAATTAAGGCGGTCTTTAGGGATCGACCTGGCCCAGAGTTTTGCAGAAATGTGACTTCATTTTTTGTCCTCCTCTGTTCTTATTTTGTCGCTCCTGAAACAAAGAAACATTATAATTATCCAAGCAGGTTAGAAACATTAAGGTCATCCATATGCCTCAAAGTGTACTGTAGACAAGGCAAACATCAACTTTCTTATAATTTCTCTTGATAAAAAAATTACTGTTGATTATTAGTGTCTGTTGTGTTTGACTTATTGAACAACTGTGATTAGTTCAGCAGAAGTCGACTTGTTTGCTAGGTTTATCTGAGAAGTCATATGGAGGCCTTTTAGACACAGTGGGAAGTTATATAATTTAAGAATAATACTGTTTTTGTGTTATGCAATGTAGTTTTAAGAGATTTTTAGGCGAGAATGTACTTGTTTGGACTTCAAATATGTGATTTGGTAATAAAGATAACGTCTATTTGAAAATTTGCTAAAACTTTATAGCCATATCTAAACATGATCCAGAAGCGCAGGCGTTTTCTCTGGGCCAAGGCTCATTTAAAATGGACTGTGGCAAAGTGGCAAACTGTTCTGTGGTCAGGCGAATCAAAATTTGAAGTTCTTTTTGGAAAACTGAACTTCATTTCATCTGGACTAAAGAGGACAAGGACAACCCAAGTTGTTATCAGCGCTCAGTTCAGAAGCCTGCATCTCTGATGGTATGGGGTTGCATGAGTGCGTGTGGCATGGGCAGCTTACACATCTGGAAAGGCACCATCAATGCTGAAAGTTATATCCAAGTTTTAGAACAACATATGCTCCCATCCAGACGTCGTCTCTTTTGCAGGGAAGACCTTGTATTTTCCAACATGCCAATGCGACAAGATGCGACAAAGAAGACCTAAGACAGTTGAGCAACTAGAAGCCTGTTTTAGACAAGAATGGGACAACATTCCTTTTCCTAAACTTGAGCAACTTGTCTCCTCATTCCCCAGACGTTTGCAGACTGTTATAAAAAGAAGAGGGGATACCACACAGTGGTAAACATGGCCTTGTCCCAACTTTTTTGAGATGTGTTGATGCCATGAAATTTAAAATCAACTTATTTTTCCCTTAAAATGATACATTTTCTCAGTTTAAACATTTGATATGTCATCTATGTTGTATTCTGAATAAAATATTGAAATTTGAAACTTCCACATCATTGCATTCTGTTTTTATTCACAATTTGTACAGTGTCCCAACTTTTTTGGAATTGGGTTTGTGTGTGTGTATATATATATATATATATATATATATATATATATATATATATATATATATATATATATATATTTATATATATAATATATCATCATGTTTTCAACACATGAGCTCAGTGAAATGTTCTTTAATTGGGTGTTAATATTCTGTTCAGTAATTGGTTAAAGCCGACTTGGCTGCCTCTGCCTTTTACAAAAATATATTATTTTTATCTTTGGCGGCACCTGCCGCGAAGCACTGTGCTCGTGGAAGCGGCATGATTTTGGGTGCATGAGCACAGCTTGCGCTCCACCTCTGCGCCGACAGCGAAACCGCCCACGGTTTGCCGCTTTCCTCATGTCTCCTATTGAAAATGAACTAGACATTCGCGACTGCCGCGTCCCATGTGAAAGGGTCTTAATATCAATATATTATGCTTTCTCTCGCCGTACTTTGATGTCATTCACCAATCGATCTTCAAGTTGAACACACCTCTTTACTTTCGCGTGTCACGTGACAGAGTGTAGTCGCAGCCTCTGCGGTTAAAAAATTGTGTTTTTTCATATCGCGATATTATCGCAAATGCAATTAATTGTTCAGCCCTACCAGTGAGCCAGTGATTTAGCGGTCCAATTAGATGGTCTCATTTGTTTTGCTTCTACTGAATCGGCCGTTTTGAACTAATCGTTTGATATGAGTGATTCAGATTAATTTATTAAAACAGGGACTTGCTGCCACCTACTGGCAGTTTTATTGTAAAATTTATTTATCCAAGACAGACCTAAATTAGCCAAGGTGACTGCACAAAAACACATTCAGCAAAATATTGTTTAATTATAAATACTGACCAAAATTTCTCTATTTCAGGCCCCAGAAGGAAAAAAAAAAAAAAACTTATAAATAATAGTTCATTTAATAAGGCAAATTTTTCCTTAAATAGAAAGCTTTTTAGAAATAGACCACACCACTGCATTCACTGCGTTTCAAGTTTGTTTGAACAAATGAAACAAAAACTGAATGTAAACAAAAAGAAAACACGAGAATATCCTCTGACGAATCACTTGCTAACTTCTTGCAAACACGGAGATAACTCGTTCTGTTGTATTCAATAACTGACTCGTTAGCACAATCAGACACTTTAAAGCAGCATCACGCATTTCCGATGTCTCTCACGGGTCTAAACATAACTTTTTCCGTTATAAACTACCCGAAGACTAACACATTCTTCAGTGCGTCACAGCTTTTTTTTCCTGTCTGCTTCTCTTGTGCACACACACAATGGTGGCGCCTGTAACACCAGTCAAAATAAAAGTCTCCACGTAATAGAATTTGTAGATCCCCAACATATGTCTTCCTCAGATGTAATGTTAGTTCTGTACTTCAGCGCTGGGTAAAAGAGCAATATAATCTCATTTGTGGTAGAGAGAGCTGCTTACATGTAGGCTACGGGAAACAGCGAAGATGTTGAATTAAACATACACACAGCGTTTCCACATGTTTATACTGGCCCCAATAATCAAAACTTTTACTTAGCACTTGCTCCATTTCTGCAAATCAGTTTTTGTAAATGAATGACTTGATCCACATATGGCCTTCATCAACAGCCGCTTGCACCACCTGTTGGTGAGCGGCTGACAGCTGGTGATCATGCATCGGTGCTCTACTGCTATTCCTGTGGATACCAGATGTGCAACGCTGAATAGAGTGGGGAAACTATGACGTCACTTTGTATGCGGATTGGCTGTTAGCATGAAACTGGTTCCCTCTACAAAAAAATCAACAGGATTTTTCCATAGGCTTTTGGATTATCGCAAAAAATAAGCACTGTGTTCAGTCATAGTTCATTAAATTTACACGTTTTGTCCATCAATATAATCTTTACAAAATAATACAAAGTTAATGAATTTTGAAGCCTAAATACAAGCGCCAGAACTTAAAAGCTAAACTTAGGCTATAAGTGAACTACAGCACCACAGTCGCTTGCCTCCAAAATCACCACCAGACTGGTTCTGACAACTTTTTCAAACTTATTTTTTAACATGTTCAGTGAAAAGGATTTATTCTGTATATGAATTTTAATCCACAGTAAATGAACCTTTTCATATAAACTGGAATAAATACAAAACTAGAGCCTAACTAAAACTGAAATGAGACCTTAGTAATAAATAGTATAGTGAATAAATGAAATAATTATAACTAAAGGACATTTGAAACACGTTTCTGTACATTTTGAAAATAAGGTGCACTAAAAGTCAATAAATCCTTGATTAATATGAATATTTTAATTAAAAATGTGTCTCCATGTACTTTTCAATAAAATTCTGGTGCATTTAATCTATTAAATAACAGCAGAGTCAGCAAGTTTTGGGATATTGTAAGATTAAACTTATTTTAGTGAATAAAGTACCACATTTCAGCTATCATTTTGTTAGGGTGGGTACACAAAATGTTATTTTATCCTTGCTAGAAGCAAAAGAAAATCCTCAATCTACATGCTTTCTAACAGCTTCATGTGGCCACAAACATTTAATTTTAATGTGGCTTTAAGCACTATGCATCATGAAATTTTTACTTTCACCACGTAAAGCCAGCAAATGCGGTGTTTATATGGAATAATCATATGAGTTTACCTTATGTTACGAACCCAGAGTCTCCGTATCAGTGAGAAAGCTATAAAATGAGCATCTTCCCTCTGAAGACTTGTGTTTACATTTCAGGGCAAAGCAAAAAAAACATTGTCGAACAACAATATAAAATGCAGGAAACTATTCATTGGTTATTCTACAATTAATTAAAAATTGGAAAATACTGGAAATTGATCAGCTGTTCGGCGTGATGACGTTGAATGTTTCCGACAGCGTCTGTAGTCCCATTTAGCAACTTGTTAGCAACCGTCTTTTTAAGAAACGTAACAGTTCAATCAATCATGAGTGGGGTGTAACTGGTGTGTTTTATGTCGTAGAATTAAATGTGATAGTATCTTAAGGCTGTCTGAACCACGGACCTTATTTAAGGGATTTAAACAAATTCCCATTAAAAAAACCCACTGACTTAGGGACGATGGAACTGGAATGGCTAAAATGCTAACTCGCTTCCGGGATTTTGTCTAGAAAGTGACGTCATAGTTCCCCCACTCTATTTTCTGCCAAATTTTAACCACTGAATTTGAGGCAGCGAATTTGGAAAATTAAATAAAATGACCGGAATTTGCCTGTCGAATATTATACATCGTATTTTTAAACAGACTGAATATTTTGGAAGTGAATTCTGGAAGGTGAATATGAATTATTGAATTTTTAATTTTGAAAATGTGTGTGAAATATTTTGAATTGAAATATTCACAGCTTAAATAAACAATGTTAAATTTCAGGACCTAAAAATGCAAGCCCTGGAAATACAAGGCATTAAAATGCAAGCACTGTTAATTGTAATGCATCTTTTGTTTTTTCGATTTGTGGAATTCAGCATGCTTTGTTTCAAAAACTATTATTCTGCTTCCATAAACTTGACACAATGACATCACCTGCTGCCACAAGTCTCACAAAATCCTGTGGGAAACACTGCTGTCCCCTCCCATCTTGTTACCTCCATTATTGTTTCAGTTGCTCCACCTGAGTCTCCCTCGTTAACCTCCTCGTTTGTCTCCATATTTATTCTCCTGGGGGCACATTACAGAAATATCCTAACTTTAAAATCTCATCTTATCTGTTTGGTAACCGTGGTAATTTCAGTTAGGACCACATTTAGGACAAAAGCTATTACAGAACAGCATTTCCTAAGTGCGTTATCCTATCTTAAAGGGATAGTTCACCCAAAAATGAAAATTTGATGTTTATCTGCTTACCCCAAGGGCATCCAAGATGTAGATGACTGTTTCTTCAGTAGAACAAGGGGGTATTACAGAATCCTTCTAATGCTGGGTACACACTAAAATATTTTTAAAGTCTTATAAGATCTTCAAAATGTGAGAGACCACAAACATGAGTGGAAAAAAATCCTAGATTTAACCGTTTTGCTCCTCAGCCCCCCCCCCCACACACACACATAAAGGTTTTTGATCGTAAATATTCAACATTTTGAATATTTACGATTTGCGATGGGGGCGCCTCCGACGTCCTTCCGAGCAGATTCAGTCACTTTTAACACACCTCACAACACAGGAAAATCCGATAAGATAATCTTTAGAACTACCAAGATAATCGGAACATTACCTAGGATTGTCGGAAGGGGAGAAATTGCCACAAAATCAGCCCAATTATCTTGCTGTGTAGCCAGCATAACTTGACAAAAAATCCTAAAAACTGTCTTAACTTTAGGGCAACCCCACAGCTGTCCTAACTTAAATTATTTGAAAGCTAATGGAAAAACTGCTTACAGTTGCGCTGTCCAACAATGGTATTCCATTTATTAATAATTGAAAATGAAGAAATTAGATGTTTAATGGTAGAAAGACTCTTGGAGGACCCTGAAGATGTTACATTTTGAAAAACACTCATGAAAGTAATTACAGTCTGCCTCACAACAGGAACTGCAGCCAGCATTAAAGAGACCAACAAAAGCGTCACGAAGCATTACCAGGTGTAAGTGGCTAATGCCTTACTTTTTTTTTTTTGCAAAAGGCGATTTTCAAAGTGAAGTAGCTTTTGTTTACCTCCTCAACAGCTCAGGCAGTGTTGGTTGCTTACTTATTTAATTGTCATTGGTCAAGTGAGATTTGCTCCTGTCTCACTCCACTGTCCTCCCCTACCACTGCCAATGAAATCACACCACGATTAATAAAACAGCATCACAGCTTTTACTGATCTTTGTAGATTTGTTTTTACCATTACTGTATTTTATGTGCTTTGTTTATTTGCCTTTGCCATCAAAAAAATTATCAAAACACTACACATTGAGGACACCTGCTGTTCAAACACAAGTAAATGCAAGCTAAATGGCAGCTAAATGCCCTTCAGGTGGCTGACAGAAAATATGGTCGCACTTTCTTTTAAGGTCCAATTCAAACCATTAACTAACTGTCAACTATGACTTATGCCTCAATAAACTCCTAGTTTGCTGCTTACTAATAGGTAGTTGTTAAGTTTAGGTATGGGATATGGTCAAGGGAGCTAAAATATTGACATACAGAATAAGCCATCAATATGTGCTTTATAAATATATAGTTCAGTCATGAAACTCTAGATGGCGCAGGCTGATGGGTTGTTAACGTAACTAACGTTATTCAGAGAGTTAAACGACTTGGCACAAGGTGATTGGTTCATGCTGCATATGCAGCCATTGAGCTTACTGCCTTGCATTTATATGGCTGGCTAGCATTCACTTGAGATTCTTGCAGCACGCTTCAGAGTTTCTCTGAAACTCAACAGCAAGATAAGTAAACGGTCTTCACTCTGATTTCAGTGCATTATTGTGTTCGTCAGATAAGATAGAAAACATTCACGTTGTAAAACTACGTGCAGGGTATTTGCAAGAGGAGTAATTACAAGCATGTCTTGTTCATATAACAGCAGTAGCATTAGCAGCAGCAAGCATTTTTTTTCTAGTTAATGCGTGTGCAAGCGTCGCGAATATTAGAACAGTAAAGTGAATTGGGGATTACCTTATTTTCCCGAAATCTCCAATGCTTTTAATATCTTCTGTGGGCATTCATTTCTACATTAACTGCGAATGGATCGCTTTCAGATGCACACCTCACAAATGGGGTCGTTTTGCAGTTGGCGTTTTACAGTTGTTCACAGTTTAAGTCAAGGCGAACCCGTACAACTGCCTTTCATAAAGGGTCATGAAACCCTACAACACATTTTTTTGAGATTTTGAACATCAGTGAAAACAACAGTAGCACTCATTATGTCTATTATTAATGAAAAAGTGGTTATTTTTTAATTTTTTGGAGCAATTTCGTTCTTCCGGGACAAAAAGATGAACCTAGGCTACAACACGAATAGCAAATAGAAAAAAAAAACACTTGCAAATTAAGAAAACAACTTCATCAATTTGACAACACGTGCTACAAATGCTCACAACACAACCAAATAAAGAAATGCACTGCAAATATTCACAACACAACCAAAAAAAGAAATGCGCTGCAAATAAAATTCTTTATTTGGTTGTGTTGTGAATATTTGCAGCACCTGCTGTCAAATTGATGAAGATGTTTTCTTGATTTGCTGGTGCTTTTTCTATTTGTATGTGTTTTCTGAAGTTGCAGCACATTGAGCTCTCTCAGCCACCGTACAAAGACCTTAAAAATAATATGAAATCTTAAAAAATTACAGCACTGTAAAACCACAGATCAGCAATAAACTGTCAATTTATAATATTATGGATTTAAAAGTACAAGCCAGTAATGCCTGTGAAGTAATATATTAGTGTAGCATGCAAAACTATCTTTTGGATCTAACTCTAATTATTTCCCCCATCTAAATTCCAGGTTATAATATGCAGAAATCGGAACATGAATCTCTTAATTTTACAGTAAGTAGTGAAACTTACCCAAAATAAAGGCTTAAACATCTAAAAAAAAATGCACATTTAAGGGGCTCCTCTTTTGGTGATAGTTTGTAGACAGCTTTTAAAATGGCCGGCAGACTGAACACATGGAGACTCATATATCAGTGTGCAATTTTCTGATTGACTTGAAATTATAGGAGGTATATAGTAACAAACATCAACTGGTTAAGACGTCAAGTAGGATTATATATATATTTATTTATTTATAATCTGAGCTCAAATATGGAAGTGTGCTTATTGGGTACATGAGCTTAATAGGTACTTTTACCTTAACTCTTTAAAGTGATATTGGCATTTTATTACTTTTCCTTATTTAACAGGGCTCACAGTAGATTTTGTGAATTTCAAAGTGAATAGGCATTATTTGATTGAGTTTTCTATTTAATAAAGAGGCTAATAGCAAGTACTGCTGCTAATATTTCTAATATTACATCTGAATTTGCTATGGGTGCTGCTGGTATAAAAATTCTCTAAACTTGCAATCTAAATATCTATGCTGCTGCTACGGCTGCACGAAAGTGCTTGCTAATATAGCAGCAGCGGCAGCAAAAAGTACATTTAGTTGCATGAAATTTCAGTGATAAGATAACACTTTGATGGTAGTGAATTTACTGTAGATGAAATGGCATTTTATTACTTTGCTATTCAATTCAACAGGGTTTTATAGAACTCTTCAAAGCGAAATAAGCATCAATTGGTTGTGTTTGTATATTTAATAAAGGGGTAGTAACAATTCTAAGTACTTTTGTGCAGCAGTATGCATAGTTATTCAGATCGCAATGTTAGCAAATTTTATAGCATGTATAGCAAATTCAGATGCAAGGTTAGAAATAATATTAGCAGCAGCGTGCATAGCAAGTCACATTATTTTTGCAAATATAGCAGCGGCAGCAAAATGCGCTTTAGTTGCATGAAATTTTAGTGATAACTCATGGAGGGTAAATTAACTCTTTAAAGTGCAATAGGCATTTATTACTTTGCTTATTCAAAAAGGCTTACAGCAGGTTTCGTGCAGCACCAGTAGATTATGCTTAGCAAATTCAGATTAAATAATACAGCTTGCACAGTAAATTCCTACTACAACACTGTGAATATCATTAACAGCAACAGCATGTACTTCAACTCAGTATTCAAATGTTAGTGAATATTATATTAATTATATTATATTATTATTATTATTATTATTAATAGCAGCAGTAGCAGAAGTTTTGTTGTTTTGGCCGTATCACACTGCACACATTGCGGACAGCTTTTCCTATCGTAATGGGTCTATTGACTTTGTCGTGTTGTGCGTAGAAACCGTGTTAGAGTAAAATAGGAATTCGCCTAGCTACTTATATGGAGCTCTCAGCAGTGTAGTGAACAACAGTCAAACTGGCATTCCAAGAACCAGTTTATGGCAGGGCCCCTCTCTAACTGCCGGTGTGGAGGGAGATGTGCCCCACTGTGATATGATGTTGGTAAAGGAACATAAAAAGATGTTCAGAACCATCAGATAAGATGCCAAGACAACTGCCAGACACCTCTAACAGGACAGGAAGGGAGACCTTCTGCATCCACGACCACCTAAGAGAGGACTTCTCATTGGACTACAGGTTGACCCACACCATCACACCCAATCCTAAGGTTTAGGAAATGACTACCATAAAAATTCCTCCAGATCTCTGGATGCAACAGCAGTGGCTGAAACAAAGAAAGGCCACACAGATCTATCTAAATCCATTCATACCCATGTTTGGAGACCTTAAATGGATGCAAACTTCAAGGAATTCACTTCATCCTCAGATGAAGTACAGTTTATGTTGATGGCCATTGACTGTTAACACAACAGTTCACGGAAGCAGGCCTATTAACATATTATGGTATGAATAAGTGATAGTTCAACAGTTTCCTATCATGTTTGGACTCTTTTTGCTCCTTATGATGCTGATAATAGTTTGGAAGAGGTTTGGTAAAGAAATATTGCATGGGCGAAATGTTAAAGACACTGTTTACCTTTGTACTCCACTGTATGCAAATGAGTTCCACACTAGGGCGGGCAACATCATGGCCACCTTGGACACAAGCGGCCAATCACATTCCTGGAACGGAGAGGCGCCAGATTCCAATCTCCTCCTCATCAAAAAGAGATAAATGTACCTTCCCAAAAGTCTGAGTCCTGTTACCGGGAAGACAGCAACAGGAACACTCCCCGTTTCTGAGTCTTTCATCTAGAGAGACACTAACAGAAACACCAAAGTTTTAAGTCTCTGAGACATCCAGAGAGACAGTAGCAGATACAACGTTCTGAGTCTCTGGCCTGACGAGGAAAGAGATTTCAAGACAGCTAAGGTTTAACTCAGCCCCTGAGCAAACCTTCCTTATCGGATTTGACTACCCTTCAGTTGCAAAGGACCCAGCAGTGACAGACCCCGTCTGATTCTTGCTGCTCCGAAAGCAGCACAACCCAGTCCACACAGGACCTCCGCAGTGGCAGACACTGCCTGAAAACCACGGCTCCTCAACAACGCAGCCAGGCTGCAAAGGACCCCGTGAAGACCCATCTGACCCAGCTGCCCGGTCCATACTCTAAGGACCCTTTGTGGCACAACAGCAGTTCAGCATCCTCCAGGTCAGCGCATTGACAGCTACTGGAACGTAACTCTGTGCCCTCCCCACTGCACGCAGTCTGCATCACCAGTGGAAGACGTCTCTACCCCCGGACTGATCACCCGCCTGTGGAACGTAATTATAAACTTACCAAACCTCTTTCCTAAAGACCTTGGCTTAGTTTATACCTGCAGCCTATGTTTCTCTAACCTGTTTAGATAACATTTACTTGTGGTCAGCATTACGAATAATAGCTATATTATTTGTTCAGAGATAAATAAGCAGTTATTTATCATTAATTCCACCAGAGTCATTAAGTGGTTCCCATAAGCAACATATCCATAGAAATCTATTCCATTGCTACATTCAGCTCAACAGCATTGCATTCAGTAGGGCTGTGACGGTGGCAGATTTTTACCACCGCGGTGGTAATGGACGAACTACCGCCGGTGGCGCGGTGTTGTGTGTGTGTGTGTGTGTGTGTATATATATATATATATATATATATATATATATATATATGTATATATGTATATATATATATATATATATATATATATGTATATATATATATATATATATATATATATATGTATATGTATATATATATATATGTATATATATATATATATATATATATATATATAAATTCTGAATCGCAAAAATAAATAAATGAGGCTCAATCATCTATTAACAAACGTGCGTGTTTACTTTAGCATTTCCGTCAGTGAACACTCAGCCTGCAAAACACTAAAATAAATATCAAAGAAATACAGTTAAATAGGAAAGTAACCTTAAATAAGAGTTAAATACACCCTGTCTACCTCACGCGAGCGGCGCGGCGAGAACCCATTATAATCAGTGATGCTGTCTACACTAGATGCGGCGCGATACGACACGACAAATCCCTCATAGTAAACTGCCTCGTCCTATTTATGATGTACTGACAAGAAGTTCAAATGTCCTGTAGACAGACTCGACCCTTTTGTGCTGCGACGCGGCGTCCGATTTAGACACGGTTCACTGTTCCGCCACCAAGCGTGCGGGCGCGTTAACTCCTCGTCTGCACGCGCTCTCTGTGGAATAGGAATCGCGGCGTATGTTGCCACATTACTTGTTAGCATCTTCCATTTACCGCTGTGTTGTTCTTATTTGACCAGTTTGGAGAAAGCCTCACCAATACAAACCTGACCAGCCGGGCGTTTGCGATCACGTGAACTTGAAGACGCTTGTACGAACGCGGATGGGTGACATGAATGGAAATGATTCCAGATCGGCGACGTAATATTTGGTTTCCCAAAAAGGTTCATCGCTCATCACGAAATAAATTTGCTAAATGCAGAATAAACTGTATTTTCCTGCGCTCAAACCTGCCAATCTAAAGGAAATGCCGTGCATGCCGTTTGAGGTAATTAGTGAATTAGCATAAATTTATAGTCTAAATAAAACAATCTGCAACTGTATATTATTACACTTGTATAGAAAACTTTGTGTTATGCTTGTTATAGAGTGTGTGACGTCACGTGCACTACCGCCGGTGGCAATAGACAACCGCGGTGACAACCGACTATCGCGGTGATGCGGTTGTCACGGTGACCGTCACAGCCCTAGCATTCAGCCATTCTGTGTTCATTCCATTTATTTGTTTCTGTGATTCATATTTAGTATCTTCCTTCATTTTTAGTTGTCTATTATTCTCTATTAGCAGTGCATATTCACTTATTGGTATCATCACTAGTTGTTGTATTTACTTTTGCATTTCTATTGTTAATAAATTTCATTTATCTTATTACAATTGTGTCTTCTTTGTGTTGATGATCCAAGGCTCTACTAGCTAGCTAAACCACCAATCTTTCAAATAAATCAGCTGATCAGCTCCCTCCAATGTGTGCAATTCAAATTATTGAACAGCTTGTGGGAAACACGCCCACATTGCCAAATTACCAGTCTTTGACTGGTGCACTAAACTAAGTGAGGTGGGAACTGGTCATCTGATATACTCATAACCGCACCTTGAGTGACGTGTGACCCAAAAATCACAACGTCTTAGGTGACGTGAGTCCTACACACTACAGCAGTTCAGTCTCTTTGTGCAGTAGCAGCAGCTTGCATAGGCATTCAGTCATCGAGATTTTCTCAGCAGCAGCATGCACAGCATTTTTATGTTGCAAATTTTAATTTGGACACAGTTATTATAAAAGCAGACAACTGCATTTAAACAAAGTCACTGTAATGTCTTGCTCAAGACCATCTTGGATTGAGCCATGCACAATGATGTGCTCATACAATACAAACATTATTGTGCGCATTTCTACCAAGGTCATTTTGAGCTATTGGCGCAGACACACATAGTTATTTAGGTCATTAGTTAAATAAACCTAAGGGTACAGCACTCAGGTTCACTAGTTCATTTATCTGGGCTCCATTCCCAGAAACACATTTAACTCAGGTCAGTAGTTTAAGCTATCTGGTCAACCGAACAGGTACACACAGCAATAGTTCATTAGCGTTAAGCCATTCTGCAAAGCTGGCCCCAGGCTCACTGTCACAAATCCAGTCCGTGGCCTTCCGGCCAATTGCCACCAGAGGTCGCCCTTCCTTTATATTGACTCTCACACTACGCAGACTGTTTCATGTTACCTTGGACTACATTTCCCATGTGCCACTTCACTGATTACACTCTCTCACCTGCAACCAATTACACACACTATAACAACACCCACTCAGATCCTTCTCAGATCGCTGAGTATTGTTTAGCGTTTATCGCTCTCCCAGTGATAGCTACTTTACAGATCCAGTTCCCTGTCCTATTTTCTAGTTCTATTCTAAGTCTAGTCACGTCACGTCATGTTGCCTTATTGCCCGTTGCCTGATTTTCTGCCTGTCTTAGATTTCTCTCTCGTCTTGTCATTTGGACTCTGTTTGTACCTTGCCTGGATTATCATCTGTCTGTTGGATTACCTGTTTTCCTCACCCTTTGGATTCATTCTCCATCGATTGGCCCACGCCTGTTTACCGGACTACTCCTTGTCTTGTCTTTAATATACCTGTTTGCCATTGTTTGACCCATGCCTGTTTTGACCACATCTTTTAATAAAAGCTTTGCATATGGATCTGTATATCTCGTTCGCCCCGTTACACTAACATAGATAGCAAACACCAAGACCAAATACAATAACATTGTCATATCCATAACCATGCTAAAATATTCAGAGAGTTTTCATGATTGAAGTACTAAAAAACAGCCAGTATACGCATACAACTAGGTAATAGTAAGATTTGGTCCCTAGATTAAAGTGTTATCTAAAAGTAAGGAGTGTTTATCTAGACAAGATATATAAGCACAGTCATATGTGATGATGTATAATATATCAGTAACCTCCATATGCCCCAAAGTAATATCATATCATTAAATGATATCACTGTGAAACAGACATTTACAGTCATGAAGGTTAGTATCACACTTGAAACTCTTTTTAGGAATACAGCTATTCCTATTACCCTACACAGGACAAGTGGTATGGGAATGGATTGATGGAAGTTTGCTGTTGTAGGTTGAAAAACTATAGTATTTTTGGTTTAACATTTTCTGGTCAAAAATATGTGACCCGTGCTGGCAAAATGTGTCAGAATGCGCACAGTCTAATTTTGAGCTACAGGCAAAAGAAGTGAAAAATGTCAGTTTTGGTGGAATTTGCGGTTGAGAAAATGAGTCAAGTCAAGTCACCTTGATTTATATAGCACTTTTAACAATACAAATTGTGTCAAAGCAGCTTTACAGTATTAAACAGGAAAATAGTGTGTCAATAGACCCTTTTTCTGTTGGTAAACATAGTGACATTTTTCTGTGGGCGAAGCTTAGGTGGAGGCATAAAGATTCCCCTGACCGCTTCACTAATGCTAGCTATGAAGTTTGTTAGTTTGTTTTTTTAACAATGACTGGAGAAAATCTGATTGTACCTGCAAATATAAGATCACGCACTGTCTGGGACTGCGATTATTATTTGAAAAGGTTAACTTTAACGGATGAAACCAGATCGGCCATCCCGCTTCTACTCAAAGCTTGGACAATCTGACAGGATTCCCTCCGGTTGAGTGACTCACATCTAACATGTATAGTAAAGAAGACAAACTCACCGTGACTATCTAAACATGAAGATGTTATACATTTCAATTTCAGCAGGCAACTATTTTTACAGCTAAGTTACATTATTATTCCAGCCACAATCACAACAATGTACAATCATAAATGATTAAGCATATAAATCATCAGTTTGTTGTTTTACACACATGCACACAGATATTATTTCATACACGACATAGTCATGAGATGCATAAGAAATCTTTAGATAACAACAATTATTGAACCATTTCTGATACGAAGTGTGCACTGCAAACACAAGCATTTTTGACGATAGTTTCTGTCCAGTCTGCTCATTTTATTGCATTTAAACACAGCTGTCGTCGTTTTTTTTGTCTGGTAGTGGCAGCAGGTAAGCGATAAAATTTCAAATTAGAGCCTGTACTATGTCGATTCTGACACCCAACATCACAACAAGATGATATTTTAAGCTCCTTATGAAGCAGAATCTGTGCTGGTTTGAATTGGTCGCCTCCTTTTTCTCTGCTGACTTCTGGACGACTGCTACTTCTCACCACAAGTTGTAGGTCTATTGTTGCAAAGCGTAGCATTCCAGCTTTGTGCATATTCACATAGAATACTCAATGACATGAGTCCAAACTAGTGAAATATGATTTTCAAATCCATGAAAACAAAATTATCACGCTGACTGACATTTGCAAAGTGCGTGCATAAGATGTGCATCTCCAAGAGTTAATGTTTTAATGTTAAATCAAACAATAAAAGAAAAGACGGAATCACTAATTGCTCTTGATTAAATGACTGTTTATTTGCATCATTGTTCTTATTTTTAATAACAAAGATAAAATAAAAAAAAATAGCTATATTTTGATTAATAATATATTAATTATTATTACAAAAAGAATTGG
Organism: Acrossocheilus fasciatus; assembly: GCA_036784905.1. Lineage (NCBI taxonomy): Eukaryota > Metazoa > Chordata > Actinopteri > Cypriniformes > Cyprinidae > Acrossocheilus > Acrossocheilus fasciatus. Next base: position 25,818,564 of record CM071954.1, on the reverse strand, counting down.
AGGAAAATATGCAATGTTGCTTGGTGATTTTGTTACTTTCTCTAAATCAGATCTGCTGACACTATCGCCTTCAAACAGCTGTAGCTCAGTCATTTTTTTTTTTTTTCTGTTTCCAACAAGCCATATATCATTATTATATCGGGTATTTTAATGTGAAAATAAAAACAACTGATTTTTTAAAATTTGCTCAATCTGACTCATTTTGCCAGCATGGGTCACATATTTTTCCATTGTGCCCTTTCAATCCCACTTCCACCATGAACAGCAAAAGAACTGAAGTCATTTGCAGCTAGCATACTTTAAGTGAACTATATGCTATATGTGAACACATCCTTAGTAAAATAATATATTGTGGCTAACTAGTTTTTCTTGTAAATATCCTTCCAAATGATTCAAATTAATTTTAGACGTTTAAATCAAGTCTCTTTCCATTTGTGATAGCTGTGTGTGTGTGTGCGTGTGTGTGTGTGTGTGCGTGTTGTGTGTGTGCGTGTGTGTGCGTGTGTCCTTGTTTATGCTACATTGAGGGGACCAAATGTCCCCACAAGGATAGTAAAACACGTTACACGTTGACCTTATGGGGACATTTTTTAGGTCCCCATGAGGAAACAAGCTTAAAAATCATACAGAGTGAGTTTTTTTGAGAAAGTAAAAATGCAGAAAGTGTCCAGTAAGGGGTAGGTTTAGGTGTAGGGTTGGTATAGGACCCTACCCCCTCCCCGGAGCAATCGTCATCATCGAACACGATGGACAACTAAGAGTGTGTGAGGGTGTGTGTGTAAATATTACCTGTGCTGTTGAGCAGGTTGTGTCTGGCTCTGACGAAGGCATGTATATCAGCATCAGTCTGTTTATCTCCAGTTAAAAGAATAGAGGTAGATAAGTATTCAGCTGGGGGCAAGGCTCTATAACACAATGAACAAACCAAGACATGATGCTTCAGGTATAGTTAGGATAGGGTACATGATTGCTCCATTATCAGTATTTATCGGTGATTTTGTAATTTGACGACACTATTTTATTGAAATTTTACAAACAGTTTTCAATACAAGTGTTTTTACCAAAATGCTGTGTGTTAATTACAGGTTTGGGTTTGTTAGCTCTGGTGGCAGGGTAAACTAAGACACAGTTTCTGAGGAAATAAAAAGTTTGCATTTAAACCAGCTTAACTTATCATTCTATTAATGCTATCATAGTTTAATTTTAGACATTTGAACTATACACAAGCTGTTAAAAAGCCTTTCTATTCTGTACTACAGTACAGACCTTCCCAAACTTTGCATGTATGGGTGGAGGGGCAGGGCAATAGTAGAACTTGGCTGATGTCTTGCTTTTGATAATGGCTTCTGGAGTTAATTAATTTAAATTCTGCAAGTGATGGACTCATGCATGTTTTTCTCAAAAAGTAAACACATAAGGCCCTCTAAAAATATCATCAAACGACCCATGGCCCCCTACTGGTGTTTTGTCTTATATAATAAAGTATAATATATATTATAGTGTATAATAAACAAGCAGATGTGTCTATTGACACAAAATTACACAATTTATTAAAAGTTGGAAGAGTTGCATTACCATTATGTGCACTGCCATAAACTGTACAAAATATTTCTTAGTGAAAACAATTACATTAAAAAAATGCATATAAAACCAAACACTACTCTACTCTACCAAACTCTACTATTTACAATTATATTAAATCAAAATATGCAACACTGCATAGGTATTATCTATGAATTAAAAATTTGACTTGAAGTGTAGTAATATCTACATGCAATATTAATGCTCCTGAGCTCAATTTCAAGTGTCCCAGAAAAAAAAGCTACTTATCCAAAAAAAACTAGGGCTGTAGCCTAAAACAAGGTAACACTTTATTTCGATAGTCCACTTTAGAAATTCTACTAACAGTAAGTAACTTTGCAACTACATGTCAACTAGCAGTCATTAGAGTAATATGCTTAATATCTTCTAGCACTTTATTTTGATGGGTCCACAACATACAAAATACTGAGTATTATAAACTTTGAAAGTATATGTAAACTTATTCTACTTACCCTAAACCTACCCTACTGAGAGTTAGTAGACATGTAGTTGCAAATTAATGAGAATTAGTTGACATGTAGCTGACATGTAGTTACAAAGTCTAAAGTGGACTATCGAAATAAAGTAACTGTCAGGGGTTATATAAAGGATCCAAGTGCAAAGTCAGTTAGTTAGAAACAGTCTTTAATGAAGACGCAAAACAAGGCAGTCTGTCGTACAATGACACAGAACTGGAAGAAACACAAAACACAACTGAAGAAGGTCAGGTTCAGAGGACTCCCGTCTGAGAGAGCTCATGGGGCTGGGCTCACTGGAGGCAGCAACAGGACACCAAGAATCTTGCCATGAAGGGTGAAATAATAGCATCTGCATGACACACAATAATCCAACAGAGACCAGCAAGCACAACCACTAGAAATAGAGTCAATGATTAGATCAGAGTGGGAACAGGTGTCACTGCAAAGCAGCGTGAGCGCTGATTTTGATGATAATCAGCGGAGGTGAGAGCTAGCATGAGCATGGGCGTGCCTTAGTGAGTGTGTGTATGTATGTGTGTGTGTGTGTGTGTGTGTGAGAGAGAGAGAGACAGAGAAGCAAACCCAGCTCATGACTGTCGCAGACCAGTCAGGCCCTTCACTCCACCAATCACAGAGATCCGCATCACCAGAGTTCTGAGCACCCGCACCTGCACCCAATCAACTCATCAACTCACAGCACCATAAATACTCCACTCACACTCACTTCACTGTCCGATCTCGATTACGTCTACACGGACTCTGACTACGCTACTCAAAGAGAACAAGTTCATATCCTTCCAGAGAAAGTATTACCTTACCTGTTGTCCTTACCTGCTGTGATCCTTCCTCCTAGTGTTTCCCGCCGTCGAAGTGAAGTGAGTGTACCCCTGTTCGTCGATACCAACCGGATTCATTGAAGATTTCACGCACCATTTATCACTCCAACCCATACTCACCTATTCACTTGAAGATTGTCTCACCTGTTGAAATAAATATCACATTGTTACTTTTTCTAATCACCTTGTGTCTGAGTCCTTCTGTAACAGAAGATCGGACCGACACCGACACGACAGGATGAGCACCGCGGATCCATTTCAGGAGCTGGTGGATTCTTTGAAGAAACTCCTGCCTCAAAGTCCCACATCAACGGCACCACCAGCTCCATCACCACCACCACAACCCTCTACGAGTGCACCTATCACTTCTTCACCGATTGTCTTCGCCAGTCCCATGTCCCGACCAGCGCCCTTCTCTGGTTCGGCGGAGGAGTGCGACGGTTTTCTGCTGCAATGTACCCTGACGATCAACCTCCATCCACATGTGTTCCCCACCGATCAAGCGAAAATCGCCTATATCGTCACATCACTTACCGGACCTGCACTCAAGTGGGCAGAAACCATCCTAAATCAAGCAGGTCCCGCAACTCATACCTTCACCAATTTCATACACCATTTCAAGGAAGTGTTCAGTGTTTCCCCAGGTGATTCCACGGTGGGCGAACAATTGTATCGACTTTGTAAGGCATACTGATGTATAGGTGATGTACCCTGACGATTTCGCACTCTAGCAGCGGCCAGCGGATGGAATGAACCATCCCTTATTACGGCGTTCCGACAAGGGCTGAATCCCCGTCTACGACTTCATCTGAGTGCTTACGATGATAATTATGGATTAGAGAAGTTCATACAACTTGCCATCCGCTGTGCCAACCGTATCCAATCATGCCCACCAGATCCGACATTAACCGTCGTCACTCCTTCTTTACCACCTAGCCGACCAGAGCCAGTTGACCCTCCAGAACCCATGCAGACCAATGCCACACGTCTACCTACCTCTGAAAGACGAAGACGAATTATGCAACGGTTATGTATGTATTGCGGAGACGATGGCCATCAAGTATTGGAGTGTCCGGTGAAACCCCCGCGGATCCTGGTGAGTTCGATTTTACCTACCTTCCCTAAACTCAAACCTCTCTCTATTCGAGCTCAGCTTACTGCCTGCTCCCATGTCGTTTCAGTCACCGCTCTCGTCGACTCCGGGTCCGCGGGAAACTTCATCTCTAACCACCTCGTCCAAGTACTCCGCATACCCACCGTTAACACCCAGACGAAATACGAAGCCACATCCATAACGGGAAAATCACTCACCGAACAAGCCATTGGTAGCTGCACGCAAGAAGTGGGTCTACAGATTGGTTCGTTGCATAAAGAAGAAATTCAATTCCTGGTTCTGGAGGGCTCAACTGTCGACATCATCTTGGGTCGTCCGTGGCTGGTGCAGCATGATCCACACCTGTCTTGGAGGACAGGAGAGATCCTAAAGTGGGGAGAGAAATGTTTCCATCACTGCTTTCCTGATCGACCTCTACCGGTAATTAAAGACCAACCATCACTCCCCGTGGGCACAACCTCTATTGAAAGTCCTGAAGAAAAGTTATCCGTCAAGATTCCACCATGTTACTCCCCCTTTAGCGACATCTTCTGTCCTAAAAGAGCTGCCCAGCTACCACCACATCGATCATGGGACTGTGCGATTGACCTGTTACCGGGTGAGCCAGTACCAAGGGGTAAAATCTATCCACTATCACCACCGGAACAGAAGGCCATGGAGGAATATATTGCGGAGGCATTACAACAAGGGTACATCGTTCCATCTACCTCCCCTGCTGCTTCCAGCTTCTTCTTCGTGGCCAAGAAGGACGGTGGCCTACGCCCCTGTATAGACTATAGAAAATTAAATGAGATAACTGTAAAGTATCGATATCCCCTTCCTCTTGTCCCAGCGGCTCTGGAACAACTCCGCGGCGCCACGGTTTTCACCAAACTGGACCTCCGCAGCGCATACAACCTCATCCGCATCAGAAAAGGCGATGAATGGAAGACAGCCTTCATAACTCCCACTGGTCACTATCAGTACCGAGTTATGCCATATGGACTTGTAAACGCCCCCTCTGTCTTCCAGGGATTTATGCACGAGGTGCTCCGGGAGTTCCTTCACCGGTTTGTAATAGTATACATCGACGACATTCTCATTTATTCCCGGAGCCTGGCCGACTATCGCCACCACGTTGCAGAGGTCCTTCACAAACTCCGGCAGTTTCAATTATTCCTCAAGGCTGAAAAATGCTCTTACCATCAATCTTCCGTATCATTCCTAGGGTACATTATTGATAGCCGTGGCGTTCGCATGGACAAGGGGAAGGTGGAAGCCGTAACCACCTGGCCTGTCCCAACCACGGTAAAGGAGCTTCAAAGATTTTTAGGGTTCTCAAACTTTTATCGCCGATTCATACCCTGTTATAGCTCCACCACTAGTCCTCTCACCGACCTCTTAAGAGGAAAGAGCAAGACCCTCCTCTGGAATCCACAAGCTCAAAAAGCATTCGAGGAGTTGAAGAGCGCCTTTACTCAGGCACCACTCCTCGCTCATCCTGACCCAGAACTCCCCTTCGTTGTAGAGGTCGACGCATCCACCACGGGCGTAGGTGCCGTCCTTTCTCAGCAGCAGGGGAAGCCTCCCAAACTCCATCCATGCGCCTACTTCTCCAAGAAACTCAGCCCGGCGGAATGCAACTACGACATCGGGAATCGAGAACTGTTGGCAGTCAAGCTGGCCTTGGAAGAGTGGAGGCACTGGCTGGAGGGAGCAAAACACCCATTCCTCGTCCTCACCGACCACAAAAACCTTCAGTACCTCCGAGAAGCCAAACGACTAAATCCCAGACAAGCCCGATGGGCTCTCTTCTTCACTCGTTTCCATTTCACCATCTCATACAGACCCGGCACAAAGAACATCAAGGCAGATGCACTATCCAGACTCCATGCTCCTGAAATAACCTTTCAAGATCCAGAGCCCATCCTTCCGTCAACCATCATTTCCAGTCCCATCCAGTGGTCCTCTCCTTCAGTTGCCTCCACTACTCCACCCAATAATCCGCCGGGCTGTCCACCAAACTTACAGTATGTACCTCGGACACAACGTACCCCTCTCATTCACTCTACTCACTCATCACTAGGTACTGGCCACCCAGGGGCCAACGCAACTCTCTCGCTGCTGCGTAATCGCTTCTGGTGGCCCAACATGGCCAGGGACGTTAGAAGGTTTGTGCAAGGCTGCCCAGACTGCGCCATATCCAAAAGTACCCGTCATCTTCCAGCCGGAAAACTTCTACCATTACCCATACCTCAACGTCCATGGTCACACCTAGGAGTGGATTTTATCACTGACCTACCCTCATCAGATGGAAAAACTTGCATCCTGGTAATTGTTGATAGATTCTCCAAATCTTGTCGTCTCATCCCACTCAATGGTCTTCCCACAGCATTACAAACTGCAGAAACCCTCTTCAATCACGTTTTCAGATACTATGGTATACCAGAGGATATTGTATCTGACCGCGGACCACAATTCATCTCCAGACTATGGAAAGCTTTCTTCTCCCTCCTGGGTGTGACCGTCAGCCTTTCTTCAGGTTATCATCCGCAGTCTAATGGGCAGACCGAGCGCAAGATCCAGGAAATTGGGCGCTTCCTGAGAACCTTCTGCCATAGTCGCCAGAACTCCTGGAACCAGTTTCTAGGCTGGGCCGAGTACGCCCAAAACTCCTTGAGCCAACAATCCACAGGTCTCACTCCCTTTCAATGCGTACTCGGCTACCAGCCTCCCCTGTTTCCCTGGTCAGGTGAACCCTCGGACGTCCCCACCATCGATCACTGGTTCCGGGAGAGCGAGAGAGTCTGGGACGCAGCTCACCATCAGCTTCAACAGGCAGTGCGCAGACAAAGGATTACAGCGGACGCCAGAAGATCTGATCCCCCCAACTTCCATCCTGGGGATAAGGTCTGGCTGTCCACCAGGGACATAAGGCTGCGCCTGCCCTGTAAGAAATTGAGTCCCAGATTCGTTGGTCCCTTCACGATCATGGAACGCATCAATCCCGTCACATACAAGCTCCAATTACCACCTCACTACAAAATTCACCCAACGTTCCATGTATCACTATTAAAACCCTTCTCTCCACCTCTTTCCACAGGGCCTGACTTGGAGGAAGAAACCCCTCTCCCACAACTGGTCGACGAAGGTGGGGTTTACCGCGTAAAGGAGATCTTGGAATCCCGGCGTCGTGGTGGTAAACTCGAGTACCTCGTCGATTGGGAGGATTACGGCCCTGAAGAACGATCCTGGGTACCCAGAGACGATATACTAGATCCTCAACTCCTGGAAGAGTTCCATAGCACACATCCCGAGAGACCAGCACCCAGAGGCAGGGGCAGACCACCACGATGCCGAGGTCGGCCCTCAGGAGCGGTCCGTGGAGAGGGGGGTACTGTCGCAGACCAGTCAGGCCCTTCACTCCACCAATCACAGAGATCCGCATCACCAGAGTTCTGAGCACCCGCACCTGCACCCAATCAACTCATCAACTCACAGCACCATAAATACTCCACTCACACTCACTTCACTGTCCGATCTCGATTACGTCTACACGGACTCTGACTACGCTACTCAAAGAGAACAAGTTCATATCCTTCCAGAGAAAGTATTACCTTACCTGTTGTCCTTACCTGCTGTGATCCTTCCTCCTAGTGTTTCCCGCCGTCGAAGTGAAGTGAGTGTACCCCTGTTCGTCGATACCAACCGGATTCATTGAAGATTTCACGCACCATTTATCACTCCAACCCATACTCACCTATTCACTTGAAGATTGTCTCACCTGTTGAAATAAATATCACATTGTTACTTTTTCTAATCACCTTGTGTCTGAGTCCTTCTGTAACAATGACAGTAACCTAAAACAATCATGAATTGCAATAATTTAAGTTTAAAGGGTTAGTTCACACAAAAATGAAAATTAGCCTGTTTTACTCACCCTCAAAGAATACTAGGTGTATATGACTTTCTTCTTTCAGACGAATCCAATCAGAGTTATATTAAACATGATAACGTAGGACGTAGGCGTCATGCAAGCACCTCTGAGATATGCAGGAGCAGTCTCCTCTTGGCTTATATTCAAATCCTCTGACATTTTTTCTTTACAAATCCTCGTTTTGTGCTTCTAATTCGTGGCCGGCGTTTGGTTTTGTTCTCTCTCCACGTTCATCACTAATCACGCAACGCCAATGTCCTACGTCATCTGCCAGAGTGGCTTCCGCGTATGACAGTCAGCGGAAGTGAGAAAAAAGTGTTTATTACATTTTAAATATGGATATTTATCTTACAAAAATGCATGGATACGCTACAGGAGGCCTTTATTCACCTCCTGGAGTCGTGCGAGGCACGTTTTATTACGGATGCACACACTTTATTTCACGTCTTCTGAAAAAGCACCCACTTACCCCATTGTAAGGCTTGGAGGGGCCAGGACAGTTTTTAATATAACTCCGATTGGATTCGTCTGAAAGAATAAAGTCATATACACCTAGGGTGCTTTGAGGGTGAGTAAAACACAGGCTAATTTTCATTTTTGGGTGAACTAACCTTTTAAGCATGTAATTTTCCAGTGTATGCTCAAAAAAGGGGATGACAGGCAAGAGGCTAATTAGGGTTAACTAGCTAGTTTGCTGGCTCACATCTATAAGTACCATAAATTATGTATCCTTTAAGGTCTAATTTGGGCATATTTTATAAGAGTTTGGAAATGAAACCATTCTCTAATTCACAACAGTTTATCCAATTTTTGCACAAAATGAGAATAACCTTACAAACAGTAAGGAGATGGAATGTATCATGAATTTGTCACAAAACTGTTGCAAATAAGGATGAGGTGAGGATCTAAATGCAGCAATTTAGATTTATTTACACAAACTCAAAACTGGAAACAGGAACTGAACAGAACAACCGGACTAAACGCAACGAGAATTGAACATGAACAGAAGAAAGCACAGGACTTATGCTGCATTCACGCCAAGTCATAATTTCTGTAATTTCGAGATGACAACACGTGATGTTCTAAACATCGCACGTAACATTGCAGGTGGTAGGTGGTTTCATACCATATTGTAATTACCATTATTACGAGATAGCAACTTGTTAAAAGCATTCACATCCTCGTAGAACTCGTAATTGCAACTTGTGAAATGGGAGATTACTGACAGCTACGACTTGTACCACCTGTCCATTTCAGATTCATTAGGCGCTATGTTTAGGCATTGACAGTGCGATAGTTCACTGTCCGTAGGTGTGAACAGCTCCAAGTAGAATGTCACGTGTTGTCATCCCAAAATCACAGTAATTACGATATGGCATGAATGCAGCAGTAGCTCAAAGAAAATTCCCAGTTCACAAATTGTAATTACAAGTTCTACGAGCATGTGAACACTTTTTACAAGTTGGTATCTTGGAATCATGGTAATTATGATTTAATATGAATGCACCTTTAAATGCACTCAAACAAACCAATCAACCAGGTGCAGACACTAATCAAATCAAAGAATAACTAAGGTAACAAACTAGTGGCAGGAAAATTGGAACAAAAGAAATTAGGTCACAGAACAAAAACACGCGACAACCTCCCAAAGCCAAAACAAACACAGCTGAACCCTGACCGTAGTTTATTGCAATACAAGAATAAACTTTTGTTGATTTGTAGTTTTCTTGCTTGTTTGTTCTTGTGTGATTTTTTTTTCTTGCGATTTGTTAGTTGTTTATTTATTTATTTATTTTACCACCAATTATTTGTTAATGTTTATTCCAGTTATCATTTCTAGTCATGTAGTCATTCTAGTTTGTGGCAGAATTATCGTGTTTAGGTGTAATTTTGTCAGTGTGCATTACACATAATCCTAATAATTTAATGTTTAATATAGTAAATGTTTAAAATAGTAAAGTTTAATCTCATTTTAAAGCATGTATTATTTAATCATTGCATAGTATTTAATGTAATGTAAATTTACAGTTAATTACTTGCTACTAATTGCATTAGTCTTATGGTTAATACACTAAAATACAATAAATTACAGTACAACTTACAGCTGATAACTGTAATGACACAGTTATGCACTGTGAACTGAAATTTATTCTTGTAAATTGATGCTGAAAGTGAAGGAACTTTGTCAGGACTTCTCAGATTTAGCCCTTTGTATATCTGTGGTTGAACCTGACTGATTATAACAAATGGAGAAGTCCTTCCTATTGAATGTTTCAATCTCACAGTCAGGACTTTTTGACTACGGCATTACTTTAAATTGTCTTTTGCAACATTTCGCAAGAAGAGGCTGGACTTGAGAGCAGTTATTAGCTCCTCTTGGTCTGCCACAGTTTGTGTTTTGGGAGGCACTGGTAGCAGCTTCTCACTGGTACTCTGTGAAAATGAGCTTTCGGAGTCCAGCAACCATCTTGCCTTCGCAAGTTATCAAGGGAAGCAAGATAGAATCAGTAGAGACTGACCCACTAAAGAGTGCTGGGCACCTATGCAGTGAGTCCTTGGTTCCAGAGTTGGGTCTCTCCCTGCTACTGAGGCATTTCAGAACACTGAACAAAGCAGTTTTTCCAGTGTGCATGGCTGCCTTTGGAATAAGCTTCAAATTAAGTAGTGTACAAAAGCATCTTGGCTACCATTTTGCTGCTACCATCATTTGTTAAATCATCAATAAAGATGAGCGAGCAAGCTTTTCCAAAGGCAGTAAGACAGTAATAGCATTACTTTCGCACGCACGCACGCACGCACGCACGCACACACATAAATAAATAAATAAAGAACAACTAACGAATCTAAGATGAAAAAAAAAAATCACACAAGAACAAACAAACTACAAATCAACAACAAAGTGCAATAAACTACTGTCTTAAAGGAACACTCCACTTTTTTTGGAAATAGGCTCATTCTCCAACTCCCCCAGAGTTAATAAGTTGAGTTTTACCGTTTTTGAATCCATTCAGCCGATCTCCGGGTCTGGCGAGAGCACTTTTAGCATAGCTTAGCATAGATCATTGAATCCAATTAGACCAGTAGCATCGCGTTCAAAAACGATCAAAGAGTTTCGATATTTGTCCTATTTAAAACTTGACTCTTCTGTAGTTATATCGTGTACTAAGATCGGCGGAAAATGAAAAGTTGCGATTTTCTAGGCTGATATGATTAGGAACTACTCTCATTCCGGCGTAATAATCAAGGAACTTTGCTGCCGTAACGTGGCCGCAGCAGGCGTAGTGATATTACGCAGCGCCTGAAAGTAGTCCCCGGTTGCCGTGTATGACGGAGGGAAAGGTTCCGATCGGCCGCGTACTCTTATTTTTCGTGTGCTGAGATGGCATGACAGATCAGATATTCTGAGGGGTGCTCGGCAGGCTTATCCGGTTAAATGCGCACAGAACAATGTCACACTACTATTTTTTCCCGACTTTAGTCCAGCTACAGCGATCAGGAGAAAGGCATTTGGTCCGGTTTTGAAGAAGATGACAGCTCTTGGCCTCCAGCCCTTCCTCATCTATCCGGCGGTACTTAAACTACAGCACAAAGGGGAACAGAAAAGCTTCAATTCCCCTCAGAAAGCGGAGGATTTTATCAGCTGCCTGTCTCAGCAGAAGACATATGCCGCGGCTCTGCGGGGCGGCAACGGGGGAACAGCGGCCACTGTCTCTCCGGTCCAACGGAAGGAACTTGATGGCCGAGATGGACATGGTTCTACTTCTTGAGAGTAGGTTTAATTAAAATATTTTTTGGCTGTGTGGGCCTTTTCGGGAGACATTTACTCTCATTCCGGCGTAATAATCAAGGAACTTTGCTGCCGTAACATGGCCGCAGCAGGCGCAGTGATCTTACGCAGCACCTGAAAGTAGTCCCCAGCTAGGTACCTAGTTATAATATAGCTGGGGACTACTTTCAGGCGCTGCGTAATATCACTGTGCCTGCTGCTGCAGCAAAGTTCCTTGATTATTACGCCAGAATGAGAGTATAGTTCCTAGCCAAATCAGCCTAGAAAATCGCAACTTTTAATTTTCTGCCGGTCTTAGTACACGATATAACTACAGAAGAGTCAAGTTTTAAATTGGAAAACTATCGAAACTCTTTGGTCATTTTTGAACGCGATGCTACTGGTCTAATCGGATTTAATGATCTATGCTAAGCTATGCTAAAAGTGCTATCGCCAGACCCAGAGATCAGCTGAATGGATTCAAAAACGGTAAAACTCAACTTATTAACTCTGCGGGAGTTGGAGAATGAGCCTATTTCCAAAAAAAGTGGAGTGTTCCTTTAAGGCTCTTCATAATTGGGTTGATCCTCAATCTACAGTTTCTTGGAGAGTGATTGAAGCTGACAAGGTTAAACCAAATAGACTCCAAGATATGTTATTTACTGGCACAGGAAAAAAAGGGGATTATTATAAATTTGGTCCGGTTGTGGCCAACTCTATTAAAATCTGGAAAACGGTGGAACGTCGAATAGGAGGAACCCTCAAATTTTGTAACAGTACACCTTGGCACAATTTTAATTTTGTATGCAGAAATCGTCCATTTGTCCAACCCTCTTGGTCCTCTTTAGGTGTGAACACATGCGGTGATATATATGATAACCAGGGCCTATGTTCATTTCAGACATTAAGAACCAAATTTTGTTTACCAGCATCCGCATATTTTGTCTTTCTTCAATTACGTTCTGCTCTCAAAGCGTATGGAGTTCCTTGGGCATCTCCCATCTCCTCTCATCCTATGCAAGATTGGATTGCACCATCTGTTGGTCGGCCGTCTGTCTCTTTAATATATAATAAGATTATTGTTTGCATTACAAAACCTCTTTCTATTAAAACTATTTGGAATAGGGAATTATCTGACCTTAATTTATCTGTCGACTGGGAGAGAGTGTGGTCTTATCTCAGTTTAACATCTAAAAATCTGGCTCATCGTCTTATTCACTTCAAAGTCATTCATAGAGCATACATAACTCCTTACAAAAGATTTAAAATGAAACTACAACCGAATCTCAACTGCCATATATGTAATACTACATCATCAGGTACTTTTCTGCATATGTTTTGGGAATGTCCTGTCGTCATCAGTCTATGGACACATGTAAACCTGGTTTTATCATCCTTACTGCAAATGGATTGGTCTGTTAATCCAAGTTTGTGTCTTCTTAATAATGATTCTGGTCTCTGTATAACTTCAATGCAAAAGAGAATGTTGTTTGCTGGATTTACAGCTGCGAAGAAGACACTAATACAAAACTGGTTTACACCGCACATGTGTGGAAAAATATATTGGATCCGTAGCCTCCTGCACATGACTTGTACAACAGCACGAATCAATGGGGCCAAGCCTTCTACCATTGATGCTTGGCAGTGCTTTCTCTTTGATATACGTGACTGTATAAAGGAGTGATTTTTGTGTTTTTCTTGTCCTTCCCTCTCTCCCTCCCTTTGAAAGGACTTTGAGATATTGAGTATGTGTCTGTTGTTGTTGTTTTTTTATTTTATTTTATTATTTTTATTTTTATTGTGGATGTTATGTATGGAAAAAAAAATGTTGATAACAGAAAGCAGTTATTTTAAATAGTAAAAATATTTCACAATATTTCTGCTTTTGCTGTATTTTGGATCAAATAAATGCATGCAGGCTCGGTGAGCAGAAAAAAAAAAAAGTCGCCAGGTACGAGCTGCCACAAATAACATTACCATATATGATTTCCTTCTATTAGTGGTGTGAGGACTTACAGTTTAATGCAAATCACTGTATCTATAATATATTAAATATACAGAGATGAATTATAAAGCCACATTTTATTTTAGATATTTACCATACCGATTTTCAGTTTAATTTTCATCTGAGTTCCGTAGTGAATGTAGACATATTTAATGTTTATGATTTAACTTAGATCGCGTTGTAATGATCAATTACCATAACCCTTATCATCAAGGTTTGCAGGTAAAACCTCTGCTTTTTCGGCTTTCTAATGCAGAGAAAGCACGTTTTTCACACCGGCCGTGCAAAGGGATATGGCAATTGATGATACAGTAAGCCTTAACCACTGCAACGCGATCTTAAGTAGAATAATATAAACATTAAATAATATAAAACGTCTACATTCACTACCACTCAGTCTCCGCTGTAGCTCCCGTGACCTAAATTCCCAGAATGCATTGCCGCTGTGACGACACATTCCCAGACTCTATAAGGCTTAAAACACATGAGAATGATAAACTTTGCGGAAGCAGCACTGGCCCGATCGTTCAGATAGGTGATTAGTTAAATACTACATCCTGTTAACAGCAGGAAAGCTAATTGTATTTGCAGGTGAACATAAAATATGATACATACAATTGGTGAACCAGTCAATGTAATGCATATGTCTGGTCTGAATAACAATAAAATGCGACATGAATGATACTGTATGAAGCGTTGTTTGTTTACATCAAGTTGCACCTCGCATTATGAAAACAATGTTTGGCATACCACGATCAAAACTTAGCATATAGACAGTTTGATGTTGAATATTCATCCAAATGATGGTTATTTGTGTGTTAAAATAACATTCGTGTTTAAAATGGATACTGGCCATCGGAACGAACCAACCAGGGGCGGATCTACCGGGGTGGCACGGGGTGGCAACTGCCACCCTAAGAAAAAGCTGTTCCACCCACCCCAGAATTATCACAGAATAAAATATAAATGTAAGCAGTGTTTCATGTGGAATCCACATCACAATGGACTCCAATTCCCATCATCCATTACTGATCACAGCTGTCACCACTCACTCATTGCACTAATCACACGCACACCTGATCCTACGCACACACTGATCACATACCTTATTTAAACCCTGGACTTTCCTTCCGTCTCTGCCGAGTATTGTATGCATTATCTCTGCCCTACAGAGCACTGTTAGTTTTCCTCTCCTCTCCTCGCCTCGCCTCACCTTTGTCGGATTGTGTTTTCCCCTGCCTGGACTATCGCTGACGTTTTGGATTACCTCCAGAGCTCGGCCCTGGCATTTTTTGGTCCTGGTGGCCCACCACCATACATATATATAATATATAATATATAATGTATAATATATATATATATATACATATATAAATACAGCAAAAACAGTAATGTTGTGAAATATTTTTACTATTTAAAATAACTGTTTTCTATTTGAATTTATTTTAAAATGTAATTTATTCCTGTGATCAAAGATGAATTTTCAGCATCTTAGATCTTTCTATTCATCAAAGAATCCAATAATAATAATAATAATAATAATAATAATAATAATAATAATGCATATTTCTTGAGCAGCAAATCAGCATATTAGAATGATTTCTGAAGATCATGTGACACTGAAGACTAGAGTAATGATGCTGATTCATCTTTGATCACTGGAAAAAAAACATTTTAAAATATATTCAAATAGAAAGCAGTTATTTTAAATAGTAAAAATATTTCACAATATTACCGCTTTTGCTGTATTTTGGATAAAATGCATGCAGGCTTGGTGAGCAGAAGAGAATTCTTTAAAAAAAAAAAAAAAAAAAAAAAAATTCAAAATCTTACTGTTCAATAACTTTTGACTGGAAGTGTAGATATGTATCATTGCATCTAGTTGTTTTGGATAACAAAAAAACATCAGGTCTGATAATATCGTGTCTTTTCGAAATTAAATCTAGATTTAATCGCATTGGCCCATGACACCTCTATGAACACACTTGACATGACTTGGCCAAAAAATCGCGGTGGACGAGTTTTATTAAAAAGGGTTTGCGTATTCTGCACTAATGGCGCGTGCACACAGGATACATGCCTGCCTCCGTTGCGAGTCCCGATCAAGCACTTTACCGATTCAGCTCCTCTCCTCCTCCTGTCTGGCTCTTTACGCCGCATCACTCACCGCAGAGCAAGCCTGTTCTTGATTAAAGCTGTTGTGAACACGTGTGAAAAGCCGACAAGGAAGAAGTTGCGGTGAAGCGTTCTTTAGACGGAGCAAAACGCTTCAAGTCTCCGTCTATAGCGAATTGTGATTGGGTGGTTTACGCTGTCAATAGAGGAGACAAACCAATGGGCCACTGGCTGCTCATGATGGTCCTTGGCAAAAAAAAAAAAAAAATTCTGTTGGCCACTTCAGTGCATCGGCCCACCGGGAAAATGCCCGGTATGCCAGATTGCCAGTCCAGCCCTGATTACCTTTCCTGTCTTGCCCCTTTGGATACTGTTCACCGATCATCGACCCACGCTTGTCTATGTTTACTCTTTGTCTTGCCCATGTTATACCTGTCTGCCATTGTTCGACCCTGCCTGTTATGACCACGTCTCTGCTCAATAAAAGTCTGCATATGGATCCGCACGTCTCTCGTCTCATCAGCCCCGTAACAGTTAGAAGCCTTTTTTTGCTTTTGCTAATTGTATAATAAATAAAAAGAAAACAAATATAATACAAAAAGATTAGAGAAGCTAGTTTTTTTAAGAAAACAAGCAGTTAGCAACTGCCTGAGCCCACCGCAAATGGAGAGCCTCATGACTCGTCTGACCAAGTGTGTGAGCCGGCAACATTGCTCGTCCCTGAGGGAGTTTTGATGGATATCGAGGGCTTGGAGGGAAGCCACTCCCACTCTCCCACCACTGAGGGTGAGCTGCAACTGGCCTCTGAACATTATTTTGAGGAACTTAAGGACATTTTTCAAGAGGATTTAATAGACTGGCTTGCAGAGGTTGTACCCTATTTTCGTAAATCTCCTATGTCTCCTAAGTCTCTGCTGATTCCATCCAGCTCTCCTGTATCTCCTAAGCTCCCTGTGACTCTCAAGTTCCCTCCCAGCCTCCCTCTCCCGCCTCCTCTCCTAAAAGCAGCCAGTTCCTCAGCCCTGTCGCCAATTTTTCCTGTCAGTCCCTCAGCTCACCCTCAGTTAGTGCTATCCGGGCGCTTTGATCCGCCTCAGGACTTCCAGTCTCCACCTTGGCCCTTCGAGCACTGCCTTGTCTCCTAGCTCCCTAGTCTCCACCGTGGCCCGTTATCCCACTGGCTCCAGCTGTGCTGCTGAGAAGTTTGCAATTGTAGCTCCGTGTAGCTTCGCTTTTGTTGAATCTTACTTTCACTCTGTTGTTTAAAGTGATACAATATAACTTAATTCCCACCATATTTCTGATATTATGTATCACACTAATCTAACTAATTTGATTAGCTTTTAATCTAAAACCGCGAGTGCAGCATTAAACCATACAGATTATATTAAATAATTTGCTGATTTTCTATCAGAGTTAGTTATCAGAGTGCTGGCTGCAGATAAAGTCTTAATTGTTGGTGATTTTAATATCCACACTGATAATGAAAAAGATGCATTAGGATCAGCATTCATAGACATTCTGAACTCTATTGGGGTTAGACAACACATGTCAGGACCTACTCATTGTCGAAATCATACTCTAGATTTAATACTGTCACATTGAATTGATGTTAATGGTGTTGAAATTCTGCAGCAAAGTGATGATATCTCAGATCATTATCCAGTCTTGTGTAAATTCCATATAGCTAAAATTGCAAATTCTACTCCTTGTTACAAGTATGGTAGAAGTCATAAGTCACCTTTATTTATATAGAGCTTTTACCAATACAGATTGTGTCAAAGCACTTAACAGTATCAAATTGGAGGACAGAGTGTCAGTAATATATAATAAGATTAAACATTCAATTTTCAGTCAAAGGCATTTCATTATTGAATTCAGAGATGTCATTGTCTAGCTCAGTTTAGTTTAAATAGTATATGAGCAATCAAATCGGCGATAATCGCTAGAAATTAGGTGTCCCCAACTGAGCAAGCCAGAGGCGACAGTGGCAAGGAACCAAAACTCCCTCTGTGACAGAATGGAGAAAAAAACCTTGGGAGAAACCAGGCTCAGTCGGGGGGCCAGTTCTCCTCTGACCATCACTTCTACCACAAAAGACTGCTTTGTAAGTAATCTTCCTGATTTATCTCAATTCCATCCAACAGCGCAGAAAAAACTCCTTTACTCTTAAGGAAGATTAAGGAAAATAGTCCAACACCGTGGTATAATGAGCACACTCGTGCCCTAAAAAGAGCAGCCTGGAAAATGGAGCGCAGCTGAAGGAAAACAAAACTAGAGGTATTTCGTATTGCTTGGCGGGAAAGTACCCTATCCTACAGAAAAGCATTAAAAACTGCTAGAACTGATTTCTTTTAGAAGAAAACAAACATAACCCCAAGTATTTATTCAATAAAGTGGCTAAATTAACAAAAAATAAAGCATCAGCAATTGTTTACATTTCCCAACAGTACAGCAGTAATGACTTTATGAACTATTTTACTTCCAAGATCGATACTATAAGAGATAAAATTGTAACCATGCAGCTGTCAGCTACAGCATTGCATCAGATAATTCCACTCATTCGCTACTATTGGAGAGGAAAAATTGTTTAAACTTGTTAAATCGTCTAAACCAACAACAACAACACCAATCTCGAATCTCCCTTTTCTGTCAAAGATATTAGAAAAGGTAGTATCCTCACAATTATATTCCTTCTTAGAGAATAATGGTATCTGTGAGGATTTCTAGTCAGGATTTAGACCGTTTCATAGTAGTCAAGTCAAGTCACATTTATTTACACTGAACAAAATTATAAACGCAACCCTTTTGTTTTTGCCCCCATTTTTCATGAGCTGAAATCAAAGATCTAAGTCTTTTTCTATGTACACAAAAGGCCTATTTCTCTCAAATATTGTTCAGAAATCTGTCTAAATCTGTGTTAGTGAGCACTTCTCCTTTGCCGAGATAATCCATCCACCTCACAGGTGTGGCATATGAAGATGCTGATTAGACAGCATGATTATTGCACAGGTGTGCCTTAGGCTGGCCACAATAAAAGGCGCAGTTTTATCACACAGCACAATGCCACAGATGTCACAAGTTTTGAGGGAGCGTGCAATTGGCATGCTGACTGCAGGAATGTCCACCAGAGCCATTGCCCGTGAATTGAATATTCATTTCTCTACAATAAGCCGTCTCCAAAGGTGTTTCAGAAAATTTGGCAGTACATCCAACCGGCCTCACAACCGCAGACCACATGTATCCACACCAGCCCAAGACCTCCACATCCAGCATCTTCACCTCCAAGATCGTCTGAGACCAGCCCACCCGGACAGCTGCTGCAACAATTGGTTTGCATAACCAAAGAATTTCTGCACAAACTGTCAGAAACCTTCTCAGGGAGGCTCATCTGCATGCTCGTCGTCCTCATCTGAGTCTCGACCTGACTGCAGTTCGTCGTCGTAACCGACTTGAGTGGGCAAATGCTCACATTCAATGGCGTCTGCAACTTTGGAGAGGTGTTCTCTTCACGGATGAATCCCGGTTTTCACTGTACAGGGCAGATGGCAGACAGCGTGTATGGTGTCGTGTGGGTGAGCGGTTTGCTGATGTCAACGTTGTGGATCGAGTGGCCCATGGTGGCGGTGGGGTTATGGTATGGTCAGGCGTATGTTATGGACAACGAACACAGGTGCATTTTATTGATGGCATTTTAAATGCACAGAGATACGGTGACGAGATCCTGAGGCCCATTGTTGTGCCGTTCATCCACGACCATCACCTCATGTTGCAGCATGATAATGCACAGCCCCATGTGCAAGGATCTGTACACAATTCCTGGAAGCTGAAAACATCCCAGTTCTTGCATGGCCAGCATACTCACCAGACATGTCACCCATTGAGCATGTTTGGTATGCTCTGGATCGGCGTATACGACAGCGTGTTCCTGTTCCTGCCAATATCCAGCAACTTTGCATAGCCATTGAAGAGGAGTGGACCAACATTCCACAGGCCACAATCAACAACCTGATCAACTCTATGCAAAGGACATGTGTTGCACTGCGTGAGACAAATGGTGGTCACACCAGATACTGACTGGTTTTCGAACCCCTCTCTAAAGTTTTAGATCTTTGAATTCAGCTCATGAAAAATGGGGGCAAAAACAAAAGGGTTGCGTTTATAATTTTGTTCAGTGTATATAGCGCTTTTAACAATACATATCAAAATAGGAAAATAGTGTCAATAATGTGAAGTGACAAGATTAAACACTCAATTTTCAGTTAAAGGCATTTCATTATTGAATTCAATGATGTCATCGTCCAGCTCAGTCCAGTTTAATTAGTATCTGTGCAATCAAGTCAACGATATCGCTGGCAATTAAGTGTCCCCACCTAAGCAAGCCAGAGGCGACAGCGGTAAGGAACCAAAACTCCATCGGTGACAGAATGGAGAAAAAAAAACTTGGGAGAAACTAGGCTCAGTTGGGGGGCCAGTTCTCCTCTGGCCAGACGAACCAACAGTTTGTTCCAACTGCAGCAAAGTCAGATTGTGTAAAAGACTCATTTGGTTCTCGTGGTCTTGTCCCGATAGCTGTCTAGGTGATGAGGTCCTCACTGGGGATCTGTCTCTGGGGCTCATCTAGGTGTCCTGATTTGCGCTGACGTTCAGGGCTGCAGAGGTCTTCTCTAGGTGCTGATCCACCATCTGAATACGGACTGGATCCGGGTGACTGCAGTGACCATCTAATCCTGATACAGACTGGATCGGGTGGCTACGGTGATCTCGGAATAAGAAAGAAACAGACTAATATTAGCGTAGATGCCATTCTTTTTACGATGTAACAAGTACATCGGGTGTTATGGGAAGTGTCCCCGGTTCTGGTTGACCTAAGAAATGAAGCCTAACAATCCTTTAATGGATTTGAATATTAGAAGCGTATTAGTGTATTATGTGTAAGCCAGGTTAAAGAGATGGGTCTTTAATCTAGATTTAAACTGACAAGAGTGTATCTGCCTCCCGAACAGTGTTAGGTAGATTGTTCCAGAGTTTTGGCACTAAATAGGAAAAGGATCTGCCGCCCGCAGTTGATTTTGATATTCTAGGTATTATCAAATGGCCACAGTTTTGAAAACGTAGTGGACGTGGAGGATTACAATGCGATAAGAGCTCTCTCAAGTACTGAGGAGCTAAACCATTCAGGGTTTTATAAGTAATAAATAATTAACAAGATTTTAAAATCTATACGATGTTTAATAGGGAGCCAGTGCAATGTTAATAGATCCGGGCTAATGTGGTCATACTTCCTGGTTCTAGTAAGAACTCTAGCTGCTGCATTTTGGACCATCTGGAGTTTGTTTATTAAACGTGCAGAACAACCACCCAATAAAGCATTACAATAATCTAACCTTGAGGTCATAAAATGCATGAATTAATATTTTTGCATGTGACTTTGAGAGCATAGGTCTCAATTTAGATATATTTTTAAGATGAAAAAAATGCAGTTTTACAAATACTAGAAACGTGGCTGTCAAAGGAAAGATTGCTATCAAATAGTACACCTAGGTTCCTAACTGATGACGAAGAATTTACAGAGAAGCCATCAAGTGTTAGACAGTGTTCCAAGTTATTACATGTGGGGGTTTTAGGTCCGATAATTAACACCTCTGTTTTTTCAGAATTTAGCAGTAAGAAATTACTCGTCATCCAGTATTTATATATCGACTATGTATTCCATTAGTTTCTCAATTTGGTGTGTTTCACCGGGTCGCAAATAAATATTTATCTGAGTATCATCAGCATAACAGTGAAAGCTAACACCATGTTTCCTGATGGTATTTCCTAAGGGTAACATGTAAAGCGTGAAAAGAAACGGCCCTAGTACGGAGCCTTGAGGGTACTCCATACTGCACTTGTGATCGATATGATACCTCTTCATTCACTGCTACAAATTGATGGCGGTCAGATAAGTACAATTTGAACCATGCTAATGCACTTCCACTAATGCCAACAAAATTTTCTAGTCTATTCAAAAGAATGTTGTGGTCGATAGTGTCAAATGCAGCGCTAAGATCCAGTAGTACTAAAAGAGAGATACAACCACGATCAGATGATAAGAGCAACTCATTTGTAACTCTAATGAGAGCAGTCTCAGTACTATGAAACGGTCTAAATCCTGACTGGAAATCCTCACAGATGCCATTTTTCTCTAAGGAGGAATATAATTGTGAGGATACTACCTTTTCTAGTATCTTTGACAGAAAAGGGAGATTCGAGATCGATCTGTAGTTAACTGGATCTTTGGGGTCAAGTTGTGTTTTTTTTTTAATGAGAGGCTTAACCCTCTAAGCGCCAAAGTCACAAAATTGCAACAAGACGTCATACTTCATGAAATAGACTATAGTTCCTAATATGGTGTAATATCTCATTTGTATTCCCTACCACTAGATGACAGACATGTAGTACTTCGATTTTAGACCAAAATTGTTTGAGGAAATAGCAGAGCAAGTGAGCTATCGTGTCATTGATGCGGAAGCAGTTCAGTTCATAGCGTCTGAGTAAATTGTGAGAAAAATCGCCAAATGGCTAATAAGTTGTACCGTGAGGATGTGTTGCAAATGTTATTCGCCGATTTTGTCATCTAATGATTGCGCTTCTCTTGCATGATCTTTGCATGCACAATGGTGCCTCCATAAAAGGCGAGAGTGTTCACGAAGCACCATCAAGTGATCATTTCGAGCCTTTGTCCAACGGGGATGGGGGTAGCAGGGGTGGACATGGTCTTAGTGTCCATAGTAGGCTCCGCGTTGCTGATGATCGGCCAGATTGCGTCGTTTGTTCTGATTGCGCACGCTGCAACACCTCCTTTTTTTTTTTAAAGATGTTACTCTGAGGGGGGTTCAACAGAAATTTGATCGATACTGAAAAAACCACTTCTCCAAGCAAATAATTTTATAACTAATTTATTCTTCCCACAAAAAAAAATAATATATAATTTACCCACACACACACACACAGGTGCAAAAATCAACAAATACTATGCATTGGTTCATGTGCACTTTGTCCAATAACTGTGTCAATGAGGTGAAACTTATCGTTCTGTTACAGATGATTTATGCGAAGTTATGAGAGATGTTTAGAGTCACAAAGATATTTTGAGTGCGATGCAATGTTATGAATCCTACAGTCCTCTGTATCGTTGGCCTTCAAAGCGTCGATCCTGTGCATCGCGTTAGATGACCACATGCGGTAGTTCTCATACGGCGCGGGCCTTCAGAAGACACTACCTTTCATGTGCAGCGGTGATTAGATGCAGCCGTTCACTGACACATGCAAAAAGAAGTGGTGCGAAGCGCAGACATAGGCATTTAAAAAGTCCTTTCTACAGAGAAAGCAAACGGCTAACATCAGTGATTACATTTTACAAATATGACCGGTAAATAAATCATTCATACTCACAGTTGAGCACAAACTCCAAGAGTTCTCAACCAAAGGACTTCAAAAGAGCAAGCACGTACCACACGTTCAACCAAAAGGTTTCCCGTTACCAAACGAACTGCCTTACTCTATCTACATCCGGGCTTATATATCCGGTTACCTCCAGGCACTAGCGCCCTCAAGCTGCTCCTAGTGGTACTACATTCAACCCATCTCTTAAGCAAAATTAGTGAAATTAATAGTGAAAAAGACAACCAGTAACGGTTAGACTGTTACAACGCTCAAAGGGCCGCTGGCGGGCAGTACAGGTGCAGTCAGTGTGGGGTAGGTCTGTGCGCTTTGCCATGCAATGAGAGGTAACATACTCTCAAGAACTATAAACTGTCACCTAGATACCTGACTGGGCAGATAGCTGGTCAACTGATCAAAAAATAGGCACATGTATTTTACTATGACACAGTAATATAGTAATAATTTATTACTTTCTCCTTTTTTACTGTTGATTTCCTCTTTTCCTGATCATTTGGAATGAGGATAAAAAGACAAAAAAAAAAAAAAAAAAAAAAAAAAAAAACACAACATGCAAATAAGTTCAAACATTCATTCAATATCTACCATTTCCTGAATATTACTGATGAACTGATCAAAAAGTAGGCTACTGTTCACATGCGTTTTCCTTGTTTGGTGTCATCATTAGTCTCTATTCGTTTGTCATTAATTAACATGTTTCACCCTGTGTTTATAAGCCCTGTGTTTCCCTGCCTCAGTGCCCGGTCTGATCGTCGAATGGTCTTTGTTTGAGGTCTCCAGCGATCCCTGAGTTTGTCTGAATAAAGTTAATGATTGAAGAACTTCCTTGCCTCCTCGTTTCCCTGGCTCCAGAGCATATGTGACAATATGGCGTTTACACAAGACTAGATAATGATCTGACATATCACTTTGCTACAGAATTTCAATACTATAGACATCAGTTCCATGTGACAATATTAAACCTAGAGTATGATTTTGACAATGAGTAGGTCCTGAGACATGTTGTCTAACCCCAATAGAGTTCAGGATGTCAATGAATGCTGATCCTAATGAATCTTTTTCATTATCAACGTGGATATTAAAATCACTAACGATTAAGATTTTATCCGCAGCCAGCACTAACTCTGATAGAAAATCAGCAAATTCTTTAATAAAATATGTATGGTGGCCTGTATACAGTAGCCAGTACAAACTTCACAGGGGATTTATCTTGTTTCTCTAGATAATGTTTTATGAAGCACCATTACTTCAAAGGAGTTATACTTAAAGCCTGCCCTCATAGTCGATATAAAAAAAACTGGATGAAGAGTAATTTCTTACAGCTAAATTCTGAATTATCGGACCTAAAACCCCCACATGTAATAACTTAAAACACTGTCTAACACTTGATGACTGCTATGTAAATTCATCGTCATCAGTTAGGAACCTAGGTGTACTATTTGATAGCAATCTTTCCTTTGACAGCCACGTTTCTAGCATTTGTAAAACTGCATTTTTTTCCATCTTAAAAATATATCTAAATTGAGACCTATGCTCTCAAAGTCAAATGCAGAACTGTTAATTCATGCATTTATGACCTCAAGGTTAGCTTATTGTAATGCTTTATTGGGTAGTTGTTCTGTATGCTGTGACGGGAGGAGCCAACGACAGACACAGTGGGTGTGGCGTCAGGCCTCGGAGAGGCTTTTATTAAACAAAAACCAATAAAATAAAGTGTCCAACAGAAACAGGGGGGATCTGGTGTCCTCATCGTGATGTGGGGCTTGTGAAGGAGGGCAGTGTTCTGGAAGGGAGAGTCCAGGTAAGGGGCGGAGTCCGGTGGCCGCACGCGCTCCCGCTCTGGTCCGGGGCGCGAGGGGCGATGGCTTTTCTCTAGCAGCGGCTCTTCCTCTTTATCCACGGCCTTTGGCAGGACTTGTACGACCCGGCATCCTGGCCCGACGGCCGTAATACAGGTGCGGCTTTCCTCCGGACCGCGGGTTCTGCAGCTCACATCTCCGGTGGCGTGAAAGTCCCTCTACGCACCCTTCCTGGACCCACGAGGACACCAGTGTGCATGCACGGGGGAAGAGACCGGTCTCTCGAGGAGAGGCGCGCTTGGCTTTTAAACAGCGGCGGTGATGAGGCTTCATTCCGTTCAGCTGTGCCTCATCACACGCCGCCAGCCCTCGCTGTTCCCACGCCCCTCCTCTCTCACACACCCACTCCCGTCGGGAGCCTGGTGAAGGGTGGCGAATAAGGGATGGGGTGGTGATGACAATAAGGGGGAGGGCCACCGACTTGTCACAATGCTTAATAAACAAACTCCAGATGGTCCAAAATGCAGCAGCTAGAATCCTTACTAGAACCAGGAAGTATGACCACATTAGCCCGGTTCTGTCAACACTGTACTGGCTCCCTATTAAACATTGTATAGATTTTAAAATCTTGTTAATTACTTATAAAGCCCTGAATGGTTTAGCGCCTCAGTACTTGAGAGAGCTCTTATCGCATTATAGTCCGCCAAGTCCACTACGTTCTCAAAACTCTGGCCATTTGATTATACCTAGAATATCAAAATCAACTGCGGGCGGCAGATCCTTTTCCTATTTAGCACCAAAAATCTTGAATAATCTATCTAACACTGTCCGGGAGGCAGACACACTCTTGTCAATTTAAATCTAGATTAAAGACCCATCTCTTTAACCTGGTGTACACATAACACACTAATAAACTTCTAATATTCAAATCTGTTAAAGGATTGTTAGGCTGCATTAATTAGGTCAACAAGAACCAGGAACACTTCCCATAACACCAGATGTACTTGTTACATCGTAAGAAGAATGGCATCTACACTAATATTAGTCTGTTGCTTTCTTATTCTGAGATTACCGTAGCCACTCAATCCAGTCCGTATCCAGATAAGATGGTCAGTGCAGTCACCCGCATCCAGTCCTTATCCAGATCAGATGGTGGATCAGCACCTAAAGATGACCTCTACAGCCCCAGAGACAGATCCCCAGTGAAGACTTTGTCACCTAGACAGCATTCGGGACAAGACCTCGGAAACCAGATGACCTTTACACAATCTGACTTTGTTGCAGTTGGAATTGAACTGCTAGTTTCATCTGGCCAGAGGAGAACTGCCTCCCCCAACTGAGCCTGGTTTCTCCCAAGGTTTTTTTTTTCTCCATTCTGTCACCGATGGAGTTTTGGTTCCTTGCTGCTATCGCTTCTGGCTTGCTTAGTTGGGGACACTTAATTTCCAGCGATATCGTCGACCTGATTGCATAGATACTATTTAAACTGAAATGAGCTGGACGATGACATCACTGAATTCAATAAGGAAATGCCTTTAACTGAAAATTGTCATTTTACATTACTGACACACTATTTCCTATTTTGATATTGGAAAGTTGCTTTGACACAATCTGTATTGTTAAAAGCGCTATATAAATATAGGTGACTTGACTTGGCTCCACCCGGTTCCGCCTTGGTCAGTCATCGACCATCCGCCACCTCGGGACCCCACTCCTCTGGCTTTGCTTCTCCTTCCCTCCTGCTCCACCTGGGTCCTCAGTTGCTCCGGCTGCGCTGTGGTCTTCCGGATCCCCGCCTCGGTCGCCTGAGCTGCCATCTCCGTCTTAGTCCTCCGGATCCTCTGTGTCACCCTGGCTCTCCGTCTGCTCAGCTTCACCTGTGTCCATCAGCTCCAATGGCTCTGTCTCTTTCCACCATGTCTCTTCCCTCCTTTGACTCCACCCCGGGGTCTCATCCTGGCTGGTCTCTGGACCAACATTTGGCTCCTCCTGCTCCTGGCCCCTCCCACCCTCCCCTCACCCTTGGTCTACTTTATTTAATGTTTTTACATATTCTTTTAACATTTATTCACGATAAACTTAATTTGAATGCTGTCTATGTGACACTGCACAAAAATTATTATATTAACCACAGACTGTGTACAGACCCATGGTTAATATAATAATTTCTAAATTATGCATTTTTTTGCATTATTAAAACAATAAAATATTAACTTATCCATTTCTGCTAATCCCATATGGCTATGATCATGCAGGTTTGTTTAAGCATTAAACTTGTGGCCATGAGAAAAATATGTTGTTCCCTCAACACAAGAAGTCGTGGCCACGAGAAAAGGATGTCATTACCTCAACAAAATGATCTTGTGACCACAACATGTTATCACATTCCTGGAGTTAATATGATGTTCCCATAAATTAATATCTCGTGGCCAAAACATATAATCATGTTCCCACGAGTTAATATTATATTGTGGCCACGACAAAACTAAGTGAACCAAACATGTACCCTCCCAGTCACCATATTATAGAGATTTTATTCTTGCTTTTATATAGCAGTGACAACAAATGTGGTGGTCAGTCATGTTGGAAAACACAGCAGGATAACTTTATGAGGTAAAGTCTGCTATCACCAACCACTTACTGTGTGCATGTTACAATGCTATTTCTATTTAATTATTTAATTGACTTCTGCCATAAGCAATGATTGCTGGCTGTCAATATTTCTGATAAATATGATGATGGTAAAAACAGTACAGCAAAACAGTAAAATGAAAATTTTTGTTTCTATAACTAATTCTTACTTGTTTGTTTCTCACTTTCAGCAGCTTGAGCCCCATGCAATCATGTACATATTTCACAAGCAAACAACTGTAAAAACGTAACATATTTAACACACACACACACACACACACACACACACACACACACACACACACACACACACACACACACACACACATATATAAAACATTGTCACCTGGTTAACATGCAGCTGAGAGGGCTGACGTGACTTTGACGGCTTTCTGTGTTCTCTGCACTGTGACCCTGATGAAGAATGATACAAATATATAATTTAGGCCAGTGTAACAATTCTAGCTTCTCATAAATTTTTATTTATTTATTTATTTAAAGTAAATCAATATATGGAAAAAAACAATGCATTCAATTTAGAGTTTTGAATATTATAGTACAACAGCTAGTTTTTGGCAGACAAACAGTCTTAAATCCTGATTGTTTATATTGTTGTAGGGTGACCATACGTCCTCTTTTCCCCGGATTCTTTTTGGACCTACAAAAATGCGTCCGGCCGGACTTTCTTAATCTCTCAAAATGTCCGGTATTCAACTGTTTTCTTAATCCCGCTCCCGCAGAATTTCTGACTATTGCTGCCTGCTCCTGCAACATGTGTTTCGCTCCCACGATTTTCGTGTCCACTCCTTTAAACATTCTAATATTGTTTATAATTTTGGCACATCAGGGAGTCGCTATCTGTATGCGGTGTATTTAAACATTTTTGAATGAGCGTTTGCGCTGTTTACCTTTACTTTTGATTTTGCGATCACACGCACCCTGTGTAAAGGGAGCACATCTTACAAGATCAGATATTTGTCAATGAGCTCAGGATATGCTGAGCAGCAAATATTGAAACATGGTTTTGTCAGTAATCTCTACTTATTCTCGACCTGTGATCAGTCAAATCTGACTCCTGCAGCTCTTGCTGGATGCAGGGTTGCCAAGTCCATGTTTTTTTCCCCACAGCAATTGGGTACTTTAAACTGTTACCATGAGTTTATTTTCCCAAGTGGGTTAAAGGTTTAAAATATTGCATAAATTACATTTGACGGAAATGCTTGTATTGAAACATTTTGCATTCTACCTATGAAAAAACTTTCATGAACTTTTACATTAACTGTTCCTTCCTGGTGGAATGACCTGCCCAACTCAATCCAAGCAGCTGAGTCCTTAATATTTTCAAGAAACGGCTGAAAACACATATCTTTCATCTTCATTTGACCCTCTAACTCTAGCACTCTTTATTGTAATGCTAATTCTAATTTTATCTGCTTTTTTTAATTAAAAAAAAAAAACCTTTTAATTAAAACCCTTTAACATTTGCACTCTCTATTCTATTTCTATTCTAACTATTTGTTTTATTTATAAAGAAAAAAGAGCCTCTAACACTAGCATTCTCTATTCTTTTTCTATTCTATCTACTTGTTTTATTTTTATTTATTATAAAAACAAAATAAGCAAACAAACAAACAACAAAAAAAAAAAAACTTGCTACATATACTGTTAGGCGAAGCCACACTCATGTCCCCGCCCCCTACTGTCCTCTTTTTGGAAAACTAAAATATGGCCCCTCTAATTGTTGTCAAAAGTAAAGCAGAAAAATAAGAAGGGAAGAGAAGGATTACAAGCAGCAGTTGTGGGGCCAAGCACAAATGGCTGGCCTGTTGTTAAGATGAGCAGATTTGTTTGGTCATAGCATCCAGCGGAGTGGTCAGTTAAGAAAGAACAATGAGATGATGTACTAATATTTATTACTCTGCAACAAAATTGCCATGATATCATCAGCTCGATGTAATAGTGATACTAGTTTTGTGTCATTAAAGCTTCTCCAAAATAAAGACAGATTTCCTGTTTTGCATCTGCACAATTAAATTTGTCTATCAAACAAAAAAAAACAAACAAAACAAAAAAATCCAATAAGTGTCTTTAGTGAGGCTTATTCTGAAACTTGTCTGAGGAGCTCATTTTGACACACTGTGTCTGAGCCTGTGTTAGAGCCTGGTTTCTCCCAAAGTTTTTTTTATCTCCATTCTGTCACAGAGGGAGTTTTGGTTCCTTGCTGCTGTCGCCTTTGGCTTGCTCAGTTGGGGACACTTAATTTCTAACGATTATCATCGATTTGGTTGCACAGATACTATTTAAACTAAACTTAGCAAGACAATGACATCTCTGAATTCAATAATAAAATGCCTTTAACTGAACATTGAGAAAATTGAGTGTTTAATCTTATTATACATTACTGACACTCTATTCTCCAATTTGATACCCTCAAGTGCTTTGACACAATCTGTATTGTTAAAAGTGCTATATAAATAAAGATGACTTGACTTGAGACTGTGTAGGAGGAGTAAAAAAGGTGAGTATCAAATATACCACAAGATTTCTGAATATTTCTTTCAAATTTTACAGTTATTTTTTTTAAATCGCTAAGACTCATTTCTCAAATAATTTGTTAACTTTTTTTTTTTTTAGGTCATTGTTTTATGAGTGACACAGAGTGCTTGTTGAGTGACAAGCTTTGCTAGTGTTTTCGATGAATGACTTGATTCCAGACCTGTACGAAGTATTTTGTTAGTTCAAATGCGTTTTTAACGTGAAATTAACTGGTGTGTCAAGATGAAAGTTCTTCTAACCAAGGAGTGAGTTTTGAAAAACTGACTTAACTAAATAATGTCCTAGTGGTTGTAAAAAAAAAAATAAAAAAAAAAAAAAAAAAAGAAAGAAAATAAAATAAAAAAAATATATATATGTGACCCGTTCTGACGAAATGAGTCGGAAGTTGCACGGACTAATTTTGAGCTACAGGCAAAAGAAATGAAAAATGTCAGTTTTGGACAAATTTGAGGTTTTCACAAAAATGAGTGAAAACGCTAATCATAATCTGTTATGTCTTACATGAATGTTTAGTTAATGGTTGGGGGGAAATCTGATGTGTAACATTATATTTGATCCATGCATTACAGTAGGTCTTAATATAGATCTGTCTTAAATTGAGACTCTCAATACTAATCATACATTAAAAGAAAAGACGGAATCACTCGCTGCTCTTGATTAAACTACTGTTTATTTGCATCTTTGTTCTTATTTTTAATAACAAAGATAAAATAAAAATAGCTCTATTGTGATTAATAATGTAGTAATTATTATTACGAAAAGAATTGGACGAAAATATGCAACGTTGCTTGGTGATTTTGCTTTGGAATCTTTAACTCGATTTTTCTCAAAATCAGATCTCCTGCCTCTATTGCCTTCAAACGGCCATAGCTCAGTCATTTTTTCCGACTCGTTTTGCCAGAACGGGTCACATATAAGTGTTATTCTGTTTTGTATTATGTTA
The DNA here is from genome assembly GCA_036784905.1 of Acrossocheilus fasciatus. Classification (NCBI taxonomy): domain Eukaryota; kingdom Metazoa; phylum Chordata; class Actinopteri; order Cypriniformes; family Cyprinidae; genus Acrossocheilus; species Acrossocheilus fasciatus. The sequence goes on along the minus strand of CM071954.1, from coordinate 25,787,377 downwards.
GAACTTAAGTTGAACAGTTTTGTAAAAAGTGTGTAAATGTGCAAATTGGCCTGAAGATACACAGAGTTTTTGGTGGTGGTTGTGAAAAAAATGTATTTTTGACAAAAAAATATATATATATATTTTCGTAGCTTCGTAAAATTACGGTTGAATCACAGATGTTACATGGACTATTTTGACGATGACCTTACTACGTTTCTGTGTCTTGACCGTGGTGGTACCCTTGCTGTCTATGGAGGGTCAGAGAGCTGGTGGATGAGTATCTCGGCAAAGGAGAAGTGCTCACTAACACAGATTTAGACAGATTTGTGTACATAGAAAAAGTTCAGCTCGTGAAAAATGAGGGCAAAAACAAAAGTGTTGCGTTTATAATTTTGTTCAATGTATATATCTTCTGATTTAAGACAGAACTTAGACAAGGGTCAGATGCACTTATTTGATACTTATTTGGAGACCAAATATGTGACCCTGAACCAAAAAAAAAACAGTCTTAAGTCGCTGGGGTATATTTGTAGTGATAGCCAAAAATACACTGTATGGGTCAAAATTATAGATTTTTCTTTTATGCCAAAAATCATTAGTATATTAAGTAAAGAGCATATTCCATGAAGATATTTTGTAAATTTACAACTGTAAATATATCAAAACGTTTTTGATTAGTAATATGCATTGCTAAGAATTCAGTTGGACAACTTTAAAGGCGATTTTCTCAATATTTTGATTTTTTTGCACCCTCGGATTACAGATTTTCAAATAGTTGTATCTCGGCCAAATATTGTCCTAACAAACCATACATCAATGGAAAGCTTATTCATTTAGCTTTCAGATGATGTATAAAACTCAATTTCGAAAAATTGACACTTAAGACTGGTTTTGTGGTCCAGGGTCACATAAGCCCCTTTCGCACCGCTTTAGTTCCAGAACTAAAAGTACAGTACTAAAGTACTGGGACGATTTTGCGCGAACTATTTCCCAGTACCATTGAAAGGGTTGCATTCGCACCGACAGTGGGTACTAAGAAGTGACGTAAGCCGGTCGACAGCGACGTCATTTGTGCACGGCGTTCAACAACGAAAACAAAGAAGAACAACATTAACAACAGGAGGATGGAGGACGCTGTGATCGGAGCTGTGTTTTTGTTGCGTCTCGCGGGGTTCACAATAATGGACATGGAATGTCGACGTAACTTAGGCTATACGTCAAGCGATTGAAAGATCGGAAAGGAGTCCAAAATGTTCAAAAGTGCCTGCACTTAAGCGTCCGTCCATCTATCGCTGTTCTCCATTCTTGCAAAATATAAGTTGATGCGATGTTTACACAGTATGTTTACACGGCGTTTTAAATCATGGCGGGTGAGGGCGTTTTCGTACGCGTTTAGCCAATCAGCGTACACGTACGTCTCGATAGTTCCTATGGAACTGTTTTAGACCCTACTCTGAAGTAGGAGCTAATTTAGTTCCTCCAAACGAGTTCCGAGAACTAAAACAGTTCCTAGTTCCCGCGGTGCGAACACGCCAAAAAGTGGGTAGTTCCACAATTAGTTCCGGTACTATGAAAAGGTTCCTGCGGTGCGAAAGGGCCTATATAAAGTCTAAAGACTTCATATAAAAGATTGGTGTTATTACATATGTCAGATACCTCAACTGAATTTAAAATCATTGCAACAAATTCTCAGTTGGTATGATGCCAATAATAAATAACAATTCCAATCAAATCAACATCAACTGCAAAAACAGATGTAAATGATGCAAGATATGTTCACAATAAATGTTCTGATAACGTTGCTGTTTGGACATTTATTGGGAGTTTTTTTTTTATCATCTAGTGTTTGTTTTCAGTTCTGATTTTAGTTAGATTTTTTTTTTTTTTTTCATGAAAACCCACTTCATATTAGCTACATATTCAATGGCACTCTCCTCTAAAACAGTGAATATACAGTTATATGACAGTTACATTGTCTGTAAATGCATTAAACACATAAAATATAATATAGTGTATGACAAATATGAGAAATTCATTATAGTGTTAAATTTGGTCTCCAAATCTTAAGTATCAGTTTAGGGAATAGTGCATCTAACCATTGTGCAAAAGAGTTCTGTCTTAAATCAGAAGAATCATATGCTTTTTGTTTGTGTTTAGATAAATCATTCAGAGAGGTTTGACCAAACTGTTAATTTCAAATCATCCAAGCACCCGATTGATTTCTAATATTTGATTATTATGACTAAGTAGTATTAAATTGTAAAGAAATTACAGATCCATCTTGGAAATCTGATCTAATTCAGGTACGAAAATAATTAATATCTAGCTCATGAGCACAGAGAGATTTGCAAGTGCACAGGGCACAGTTTGAGCATGCACACGCACACTTTGAGTGAAAGGAGAGATTTGTTTTAAGTACGCGCACTGTCTCTGAGTGAGAGCACCGTGTATCTGAGTGCGGGCATCCAGTTTTGTGCTAGAGCAAAGGAAATCTGCGAGTGAGCGGAGAGATTCGCGCTCGCACATGATATTTATGTGCTTTCGCACTACAATAATGCGCTCTGGACATTTGGCAGGAAAATAACACCGTATACACTCACAATAACAACAAAACTTTGTGCTTTTGGAAAAAAACAAACAGGGTTCGCTCTCCGTCTTCTCCGTCTCTGTGAACTGCTTTTAGAAACGCATCACTAAAATGAACTGTAACTCAGCGAATACTCAACACACAGACATGGGAGTTATATATATTATATAAAGCTTGAAGTGTCTACTTTTAAATGAAGTCTTATCGAAAACAAACATTCTGTGTTGAAGTAATCTGTATGAAACCAACCCAATGTTTAGTCTTTCCTGTCTTACTCATTATCTCTAATGCAATCCCGCCCCCTCGCGGCTCGTGGCATTCATATGTAAATATCCACGCGAGATGCGTGCACATGTAAACGCCCAACGCAAACAAAGAGTGAGGAGATCGCTCATCACGGCTTCTGTTCATTTCTGGAAGAAGACTGAGAGGAATAAGGCTGGATTTCCCTCAAAAGAACAACAAGATTTCATCCAGTAGAGGAGATCAATCTGATGAGTAAGTAATGTTTATTTTTTTTTGCATTAGTTAAAGTGTTATTGTGACATAAACTTGATTTTTGTCAAGCTTAAGACTCCTGGCGGGCTATAACAGTTTGAATGCATACGTAATTAGACGTCTAAATTTTTTTACAACATCGCACGAAATGTAAATATTTCGTCTCACGCAGTGCAATGAAATGAGAATGGCGATGTGTGTCTGGGGTGAATGCTTACTGAAGCTTTCAGATCAATGGCGGTTGTAAAACATCTAAGCCTGACTCATTTGCAATCTAATACGTTTTTGAGGGGATCTGGCATTGTAAACTTTTGTGGTGTGTCAGCTGCGTTACCAAAAGTTTAGGCTAAAGTTCACTAACAGGTCAAAGGATGCGTAGCCTTTTGAACCCTTTTACAACAAACATCTGGAGAATTTAAAAGTTCTGATGAATGCGGGTTCAAACTGATTCAAGATGATAGATATAGCAGTCGATAACAACAAACTTAAATAAATAGGGAGGGTCAAGGTAATTGTTTTTAATAAGATTTTAGTTAATTTAGTTCATTTGGTAACACTATAGGATAGGGAACACTTATTCAGTATTAACTACAACTTTTCCCTTAATAAATTCCTAATTTGCTGCTTATTAATAGGTAGTTGTTAAGTTTAGGTATTGGCTAGGATTAGGGATGTAGAATAATGTCACGTAGAATAGGGCATTAATATGTGCTTAATTAGTGCTAATAACTGGCTAATATTCTTGTAATATGCATGCTAATAAGCAACTAGTTAAGACACCCTAAAATAAAGTGTTACCGTTCATTTCAGTTATGTTTATTATTTTTATTCACACATTTTCAAGCATCAACAAAAACATACACTGCAAACGCAAACAGGCATGCAAACACACCCACACACACACTCAACATGCACACACATAAAAATAAACAAACACTCAACACAAAAATACATGCAAAACACAATCACTCAAACAACCCTACAGTTAAATATTTAGACTTTTATGATGTCTCATACAAACCTTTTACAAATAAAAACTTTTAAATTAATCACTGGGTATCTCTACAAGATGATGAAAAGCAGTATGATTAAACAATGATGTAACTTTCATTTTAACAAATACGTTTTGTAGATTTTTAGACCTTTCAAACCTAAAACCATGATGAGGACTAGAAGCAGGCAAATGATCCTCTGATTAACGCATGAGATTTTTCTTTATGAATTAGACCTATAGTAGACTGAAAATTTGTTGTCATAAGGTTGTTTGCAACAAAAGTAATTCTTAAACAAGGTGCTACAAATGTCTCACAGGATCTTTACAACAGGTTAGACTTTCTTTCTCACTTTAAAATGGTATTATTAACCATGGTGTTTAAATGCAGCATATGTATTTTTCACAGTATAATGTTTTATTTTATTAAAATAAAAACAACTGGTCTATATAGGATTATTTTAATAAGATTTGATCAAATAATTAGTTTAGTTTATTTATTTATTTATAAAGTACATTTAAAACAACAGGAGTTGCAACCAAAGTGCTGTACAACAAATATAAAACAAAGTAAAAACATACCCAATCAAGACAAACAAAGGGACAAATAAAATTGTACACCCTCAAACAGAATTAAAACATACAGAATAAAAATGGGTTTTCAAAGCAGATTTAAACAAAGAAAGAGAAGGAGAAAATCTGATGTGGAGGGGAAGACTGTTCCAAAGCCCAGGTGCTGCTCCAGCAAAAGCCTGGCCACCTTTCGTTTTAAAATGTGAATGAGGAACTGAAAGAAGAAATTGACTAGACGACCGAAGAGTTGGGATGCGGAGGGAGAAGATTACAGATATACTGTAAAGCTTTAAAAACAAAAGGCAAAATCTTAAAATCAACACGATCAGAAATAACAGCATCACATAATTCAAAATTATTCACAGGAAAACCATGTGAAAACACTAGGTCCAATGTGTGACCCTTCTGATCTGTAGGTTCAGTGACAGATTGTATAAAATTAAGGGAGTCCATAAGACATGAAAACTGTTTGACCAGAGGTTTTGAGTGACAACAGACATGAATATTAGTCACCCACAATTAAAAGACTATCATAAAGTGATACTAGAGAAGCCAAGAAGTCGGAAAATTCTTGGATGAAGTCCTTATTATATTTCAGAGGTCTGTAAACCAGGGCACAGAGCAAGGAAGTGGGAAAATCAACCTTGAACAACTGCACCTCAAAACTATGAAAAATTTCATCAGGCAAGCGTTTGCACTACAGTTCCTGAAAATTGTTGCAATTCCACCTCCACAGCCAGCAGTTCTAGGAGAGTTAAAAAATGAATAGTCAGTAGGAGAGAGTTCCATCAGTGCTGTAGAATCACCAAGACTAAGCCATGTTTCTGTCATTAACAAAAAATCCAAATCATGAGTAGTGCAAAAGTCATTTAAGATGAATGATTTGTTGGACACAGATCTAACATTTATTATCCCAAATTTAACAGGACGGTCCACACTCCGAGAAAGATCTGAGATGAATCTAGTTGGTGGGTGTATTGGTGAATATTCCAGAGAGAGAAGGTTGCCAGAGTTAACTCCAGTATCTAGCCTGGGATGGGAGAAGTGGACAGGAGACCAAACAACCGATATTTGATCATCAGCAAAGGTACAAGGACGACTGGCAGTACAAAATTTGCGACGTGAGCCGCGATGAACAGTGTCAGCGACGGGCAATCCCCAACCCGTGACAGAGTTTATAGATTCCTTCTGGTAAAGGCGACGATGTGTTCAACTTGAACCAGTTCAGCAGGTGAGTAGCAAAGAACCATTGTAGATAAAAACTTGTGAGGATCCAAAAAACGAGTGAAGTCAACATGGCGTGCACATTGAAAAAAAACAGTAAAATACCGACCAGCATGGAGAGAATGCTAAGCCAAAAACGACACATCTTTTCTTTTCTGTCCCTACTACATGACCATGGTAGAAAATGAGTTAGCCCGAACACCACACAAAAACCACCCAGAACCACACTATTGGGTAGGAAAAGGGCAGACGGAATAAGAATGCCCCAGACCTTTAAAAACCCAAAACAGAGTAAACCGGTAACAGACCAGAGAGAAAGTGGAAACTTACCCACAGGTCGATACGCAACAAACTGGAGGAAATGAGGGAATCAAGGCTCACGATGGGTCAATGAGGGACAAGAAAAGGATTACGAGGGAACACCCAAAGTTCGGCTTAGTCATTGGTATAGATAAAATATAATCCACAGAAACCGGGAGTAGAAAGGCACAATGTCCACAGAGATTAATCCAGAGAGGGAAGCGAAACCAGGGCAAAAAACAACGGAAAGCAGCGACAGCAGTGAAGTCCTATAAAACACATATATATATGGAAGTCACTGGGGACCATCAACTGGTTTCCCACATTCTTCAAAATAACTTTTATGTTCAACAGAAGAAAGAAACTCATTCAGGTTTTAAACAACTTGAGAATGAGTAAATGATATATATATATATATATTTTTTTTTTTTCCTACTATCAAAGTCAGTGGGGACCAGCAACTGTTTGGTTACCCACATTCTTCAAAATATCTTCTTTGGTGTTCAGCACAATAATAAAAATTAATACAGGTTTGGTACAACATGACAGTGAGTAAATAATGACAGAATATACATTTTTGGGTGAACTATCCCTTTAATGACAATCGGCAGCATGTTTAGTTCTGTCCCTTTAATAGCACACATCCGTTTCTCCCTCAACTGTTTACTTTCACTATAGACATAACTGTGTTTATATGTAAACCTTGTGTGTTTTTGACAGTATTGGCGCAATCAGATGATAATTAAGATAAGTAATCAGGTGCTGTTTGACTGGTCTTTTAGTGTACGCAGGCTTCAGGTGTAACACGCTCTGAATAAGCACATGTCAGAGCAGCAGGCGAATTAAGTGTTTAACTGGCAAGGCTTTAGCACAAGCAAATAAACTACTTTTGTTATTGCGAATAAGTGCAGTGTCTCATGAGTGTAACTATACTGCTGAATCAACATTTGATGTGAATGTGTCTTGTGAATTGCGGTTGGACCTGGAGCCGGGAGACTTAAATACAGCACATTGCTTGAGGTAGATGTTGTGTTTTATTAGAAAATGTTTCATTATATTACTAGTGTTGCCTCCTTTGTTCATGATTACACGGCTGTATATATTGCTATCGCTTAGTTTCGTCACGTGAGCCCACACTTTCGACTCTTTCGACTATTGCCACGATGACTGACTGCACGCATGTAATCATTAACAGATATCACACGCACATCCAGCAAACGTTGGCCACATAATTCAGTGAAGTAAAATGACAAGCAGCAGCTTCTAATTCATCATTAACATTGAAGTATACGGAGATAAAACAATGCAAGTATCAATAACAGTATCGTTTGTCCTGAAGCTTATCGGTAGTCCGGTATTGATCCAATTACCTACCGGTCCAAAAAAATATCGGTTCTCGGCAGAGGCGGACAAAGTACACAACTTCCTTACTTGAGTGAAAGTACAGACACTACTGGTCAAATACTACTCCACTACAAGTGAAAGTTGTAAAGACAGATTTTCACTTAAGTGAAAGTACGGAAGTAAATGTTTTTAAAAGTACTTAAGTATCAAAAGTAAAAAGTAATGCAACCTACTGAATATACTGATTAGCTTGTATTATCTTTGGAATTAAGAGCTTTTATGTTACCAAACCTATAGAAATGGAACAACTGAATGAAGATAATCATCTTTATTTTTTTATTTAACACTCCTACAACTACATTGAACTCATTTTAATACTTGTTTAAAAGTGACAAAGTTCTTTTTCAAAGAGATATTGAAGTCTATGATATGGTTCATTTTAGGCAAACAAAGCAAACATTGAAAAGAAAACAAACCTTTAGTCTCTTCAGAAAACTGGATCATACTCTCTCAATATGTCACGGGTGTGCAGGTTGCACCAAAGAACCGTCTTTTTGAATTTTGCCATCAACTGATCAGTGTTCATAAAATGCTCAGAAATCAGTGAACTTCACAACATGTGGCTAGGGTTGGGTATTGTTGGAATTTTATCCATTCAGATTCTGATTCTCCGACTTTTTGATCATTTGTTTGCAAATATATATATATATATATATATATATATATATATATATATATATATATATATATATATATATATATATATATATGTATGTATGTATGTATGTATGTATATATATATATATATATATATATGTATGTATATATATATATGTATGTATGTATTTATGTGCAGAGTTTTGACAGTAAAATAATGTTCCGATTCATATACTTCCCTGACCAGTTTTTAGCAGCAATTTACCAGTAGGCCTAAGTTTGTTTATATATATATATATATATATGTAAGTAAAGTGAGGGCAGTGATTTTTGACATATATTAGCCTACAATTTGTATTGCCATAGTTTAACTACAAAAATCAAACTATAGTTAATATAATGAAACTATGGTAAATTTGTGGTTACTGAAGTTTTACTGCAAATACCATAGTTATGGTTGCTATAGTAAAAACATGGTTAATTTTCCAAAGGACTTTAATGAGTTAACACATGCCTTTTTAGAGCGCTTTTAGCTGTGCAGTAGCACGGACGTTTACATTAGTTTAGTGTGGAAGATCCCGAGGTTGCCGGATTTGCTTAAAAAAAAAAAAAAATCATCCAAATATCCATTCAAAGCTAGGTGGAAAACTGCAGGCTGAGAAATACTGTAACACTTGGCAACACAGGAAGGTCCTGGCAGATCGCAGGCCAGATTTTCTCAGAAAAAAAGGGTTCAGTGAATCTGAAAATGCACTCACTGTAAAAACTGCTAAATATAACGACTTTCTACTTGGGGACCTTGTAAATGTAGTTGAGTAAAAAGTACGATATTTGTCTTTCAAATGTAGTGAAGTTAAAGTCACAAGTTTCCAGAAAAAATAATACTCGAGTAGAGTACAGATACTCAAAAAGTGTACATAAGTACAATACTCAAGTAAATTTACTTTGTTACTGTCCACCTCTGGTTCTCGGTACCCATCCCTAGTCTTAAGCTGGACAAAAATCAAAGAGTAAATAAAGGAATAATTGAATTACGTGTGAATAACTAAATAAAATAATTTTCCTGTGGCTTAGATGTGATCGTTTAGTCTATACAAGTTTTTTTTTTTCTAATGTAATTTTTAAAGTGAAAAAGCTTTAGGATGAATGCTGAATGGTTTCATCAATTAAGAAATTATGCTGATTTATTAAAATAACTTTTGTTCTAATGTTAAAAATATTAATTTGTTTAATTTTTAACATTTAAACCTTTACGTTGGTTTCTCATCACGGTGTTAAGGAACGGGTTAGCGGGTGTGGTCTGACTGGGACCGGATGTTACCATTCTGAGTTTTGACAGAGCCGAGTGAGGATGTATCTGATGAACACTGTTTAAGATGCACGGTTCTTTCTCTTTTGTTTAACTCTCTGTCAGTGACAAGGTCTAGCTTTTTAAAATTGTAGCTAATGGTAGAGTACAACATAGATTTTGACTATACTGCTGCTTTGCTTTTGCTTAACGGTCTGATATTTTTCGTTTTAGACTACAGTAAGATAGTCAGCTCTATTTTCTTCTCTTTTCTAACTTGTAACAAAATCTAACTTTTAAAAATGTAACATAGAAAAACTGCCGCATTGTTTAACGAACGTGTCTGATGTTTTTTTGTTTTAGATATTTCAACCTTTTCCTAAAATTTTTTAACAACACTTAAATGCTTGTCTTGACTTGCTTTTACTCTTTTCTGGAAAAACAGTAACTACATTGCTCATATCGCGTGTATATTTGATGTTTTTTCTTTATATGTGTGTGAAAAACTTTAATAAAGACTTCCCTTGATCCTATTTAACACCAATACAACATTTCACAATTTAAAGTTTAAAGCACAGTTTTCGATGGCCCCACACAAAAAACACATTCTCAAACAATAAGAGAACTGTCATAAATTCCTGGTATCCAGTTAGGGTGGGAGGGAGGGGTCGGGGGTGTAATTTATATGACCCCTGATCAATAAAATTTTTGACATAAAGCAGTCAGTACTCTCTCTGGTGTTTTTTAAATTTGAATAAAATTAAAACAAAGATTTTCAAATCACATGAGCCAATATTTTATTCACAATAGAACATACAGTAGATAATATAACAAATGTTTAAACTGAATAAATGTACAAATTTATGCACAAAATGAGCTCATTTCAAATTTTATGTCTGCTACAGGTCTCAAAACAGTTGGGACGGGGACATGACCGCGCTGCTGGACCATGTTCACATATGGCTTCCTTTTTGCATGATAGAGCTTTAGTTGGCATCTGCAGATGGCACGGCAGACTGTGTTTATCGACAGTGGTTTCTGGAAGTATTCCTGGGTCAATGACAGAATAATGCCGATGAGTGATGCAGTGTCGTCTGAGGGCCCGAAGACCATGGGCATCCAACAAAGGTCTTCGGCCTTGTCCCTTATGGACAGAGATTTCTCCAGTTTCTCTGAAACTTTTGATGGTGTTATGCACTGTAGATGAAGAGATTTGCAAAGCCTTTGCAATTTGACGTTGAGGAATGTTGTTTTTAAAGTATTCCACAATCTTTTTTACACATTCTTTCACAGACTGGAGAGCCTCTGCCCATCTTTACTTCTGAGAGACTCTCCCTCTCTAAGACATCCCTTTTATGTTACAGACCTGATGCCAATTAACTTAATTAGTTGCTAGATGTTCTCCCAGCTGAATCTTTTCAAAATGTATTGTTTTTTCAGCCCTTTGTTGCCACCGTGCCAACTTTTTTGAGACCTGTAGCAGGCATCAAATTTGAAATGAGCTCATTTAGTGGATAAAAGTGTAAGATTTCTCGGTTTAAACATTGGTTATGTTATCTATGTTCTATTGTTAATATTATATTGGCTCATGCAATTTGTAAGTCTTTTAGTTTTCATTTTATTCAAATAAAAAAAAAAAAACGTCCGGTAACACTTTATTTTCGATAGTCCACTTTAGACATCCTACTAACAGTAAGTAACTTTGCAACTACATGTCAACTAGCAGTTATTAGAGTATTAGTAGGCTGTCTGCTTAATATCTTCTAACACTTTATTTTGATGGACCCACAACATACAACATACTGACTATAAGAAACTTTGCAAGTATATGTCAACTTATTCTGCTAACCCTAAACCTACCCTACTGAGAGTTAGTAGACATGTAGTTGCAAATTAATGAGAACAAGTTGACATGTAGTTGACACTTGGATACAAAACTACTTATAGTTAGCAGAATGTCTAAAGTGGACTATCGAAATAAAGTGTTACCAAACGTCCCAACATTTCCGGTATTCGGGTTGTAATATGACTTGCTGTGCATGTTGCTGCTAGTATTATTTCTAACCTTGCATCTGAATTTCATATGCATGCTATAAAATTTGCTAACATTGCGATCTGAATAGCTATGCATACTGCTGCACGAAAGTATTTAGAATTGCTACTGCCCCTTTATTAAATTACCAAACACGACCAATTAATGCTTATTTCGCTTTAAAGAGTTCTATAAACCCTGTTGAACTGAATAGCAAAGTAATAAATTTCACTTAAAAAGTTCACTACCATCCAAGCGTTATCTTATCACTGAAATTTGCAACTAAATTTACTTTCTGCTGCTGCTGCTATATTAGCAACAATAATAATTGGATTGCCATGCAGACTGCTGCTATTAAAATTCACTAAACTAGCGATCTGAATAGCTATGCATACTGCTCCTACAGCTGCACAAAAGTACTTAGAATTGCTATAGCGTCTTTATTAACCAGCAAAACACAATCAAATAATGCCTATTTTGCATTGAAAAGTTCACAAAAATCTACCGTAAGCCTTGTTAAAAAAGCAAAGAAATAAAATGCCTATTTCACTTTAAAAGAGTTACTTACCCCATTTGTTATCACTGAAATTTCAAGCAACTAAAGTACTTTCTGCTGCCGCTGCTATATTAGCAACAATAATTTGACTTCCTGCTGCTAATATTATTTCTAACATTGCATATGAATTTGCTATGCATGCTGCTGCTATTAAATTCTCTACATGCAATCTGAATAACTATGCATACTGCTGCACAAAGGTACTTAGAATTGCTATAAGCCCCTTTTAAATAAATGCAAATGATGCCTGTTCGCTTGAGGAGTTCACATACCATCCATTTTTAGTCACTGAAACTTCAGCAATTGCAAGTCGCTTTGGATAAAAGCATCTGTAAAATGATTAAATGTAAAAGTAAATGTAAACTACGGTCTACCCATTGCTGCCGCAACTAAGCTAAATTTGATTTGCTATGCATACTGCTATTAATAATGTGCTTGTCACGAATCTGGTCTGTAAACTTCCATTCACTCACCACCAGAGGTCACTCACTCACCACAGTACTCTTGCACTGCACTACACTACTGTTGCATTTCACCGGACTCCAATTCCCATCATTCATTGCACTGACGACACGCGCACACAGCTCATGGCACTGATCACACACAGCTGTCACAGATTACACGCTGCACTGATTACATGCCTTATTTAAACCCTGGACTTTCTTTCCCTCACGGCCGAGTATTGTATGCATTATCGCTGCCCTACAGAGCCCTGTTGGTTCCCCTAGTCTTGACTCGTCTTGCCTGTTTCAGATTGTGTTTTCCCCTGCCTGGACTTTTGCTTATGCTTTGGATTACCTCTCTTGTCTAGCCCATATTGTTCGCTGTCGTATGACCCACGCCCGTTTTTGATAACTCTGTGCATTGCCTGTTATATACTTGTCTGCCATTGATCGACCCTGCCTGGTATTACCACGTTTCTTGTCAATAAATGCTTGCATATGGATCCGGACGTCTCATGTCTCATCAGCCCTGTAACAGTGCTGATAATGCAGTCTGAAATTCTATGGATACTGCTGCTACACTCCATGACATTACTAGAATTGCTGTAGCCCATCCATGCATTATCAATGAAATTTCATGCAACTAAAGAACTTTCTGCTGCCCCTGCTATATTAGCAATAATAATAATTGGTTGCTATGCAGAATGCTGCTAATATTATTTCTAACATTGCATCTGAATTTGCTATTCCATTCTGCTGTGATTAAATTAGTTAAAAATTGCGATCTGAATACCTATGCATACTGCTGCTACATCTGCATGAAAGTACTTAGAATTACTATAAGCGTCTTTATTAAGAGTTCACAAAATCTCTGTACACCCTGTTAAATAAAGTAATAAAAGCCTATTTCAATTTTAAAGTTACTTACCCCATGTGTTATCACTGAAATTTCATGTAACCAGATATTTTCCACTGCTATAAACAACAGTAATAATTTGACTTGATTTGCTATGCATACTGCTATTAACAATTTGCTAATAACACAATCTGAATTCTATGATACTGCTGCTACACTCCATGAAAGTACTATAATTGCTGTAAGCCCAACTGAATACACAAATAGTAAATATCAGTTTAGTGTTCTACTAGCTACATTGTACATGGGCTACTGATTGGAAATGATTATTAGTAGCATCTTTATATTTTAAACGAATTCCTTATTAATTATCTTTAAACTAATCAATAAACATGACTTTCATAATAAACTCTTCACTATCACTGAACCAAGGTAACGAGTGAAATAGAGATGTGGCCCCTTTAAAGGGGTGGTTTATTGCAATTTCACTTTTTTAACATTAGTTAGTGTGTAATGTTGCTGTTTGAGCATAAACAACATCTGCAAAGCTGCAGTGCTGAAAGTTCCGTGCAAACAGAGATATCGTCTTTTAAAATTCTGGAAGTTTAATGCCTACAAAAACGGCTGGTAAGGGACTACAACGAACTACTTCCCGGGTCTGATACGTCACTGACCCTGATAAACCCCGCCCTCGGGAACATGTAAGAAGGGGGCGAGGCCATGCTGTGCTACTTCAGAGAAGAGGAAGAGAAAACTAGGGGTGCATGTAAAAATCTATTCATATATGAATCGCCATTCTGTCTTCTAACGATTGTAATGGATTCACAAGTTTCAAAATTAATGTTCTAAAACAGCGGTTCTTAATACTGTTCCTCGCGTTGCCCTACTCTGCATCTCTCTCTCTCTCTCTCTCTCATTCAGCTCATCAGATCAGCTCCAACAAACTGTTCCAATTATACATTTTCACATAGCAATGAGAAGCTTTATACATGGACGTTATACATAAGCGTTATACATCTGGTGGCCAACCAGGGCACACCAGCAGGGCCGTGACACTAATATCCTCTGCTTCTCAATCGGGCTCAAATTGATAAGCAATATAGACGTTTCTATATTGTTATAAATCATTGTTTACAATACAACCAGAGCACATGCCGCTGAGCTGAGGGGCGGCACATTTAGACGCACGCTCTGCGGTTTAGTGAATCACAACACACTGAGCCAGCTAACCAATCAGAGCCCATTACGTATTTCTGAGGGAGGGGCTTCATAAAAACAGGAAATAATTTAGGTGTTTGTCAGAGAAGGGACAGAGAGGTGTAGAATAAAGGTAAATTATATGAAAAATAATGTGTTTTTAAAAAAATGAAACATGAACACATGTTAGACTGCACTATTTAAGCTGAACTGAGCTGGACAATGACATCATTGAATTCAATAATGAAATGCCTTTACCTGAAAATTGAGTGTTTAATCTTGTCATTTTACATTGTTGACACTATTTTCATATTTTGATATTGGAAAGTTGCTTTGACACAATCTGTATTGTTAAAAGTGTTATATAAATAAAGGTGACTTGACTTAGCAGTGTGTGGACACAACCACTATACAATAATAAAAAATCACTCCTTTTTTCTTTTTTTTTTTTAATCCCCAAAAACCTAAACAGTCTCAATTATCAAGCCATTTTGATTTTGGAGTGAATACCAGTGCTCTCTTCCACCTTCAATACCACGACTGAGGTGAGACCCTTGAGCAAGGCACCAAACCCCCAACTGTTCCCCGGGCACCGCAGCAATATGGCTGCCCACTGCTCCAGGTGTGTGTTTACTGCTGTGTGTGTGTTCACTGCTGTGTGTGTGCACTTGGATGGGTTAAATGTTTTCTGAATGAGGGACAATTCAAGGCAGGTTTTGTTAAAAAGTTAAAACTCAAGGATGGATCAGTACTAGGGATGGGCGATATGGCCTAAAAAATTTATCACGATAATTTCAGGTATTTATTTCGATAACGATACCAATGACGATTATATATATATATATATATATATATATACATATATATATACAAATATACTAACTGGGGGAAAATCCGGTCCCGTTCCACTCCCGGAAGAATTACTCCCATTCCCTCCCACTCCCGTTTTTTTTTTTTGGCCGAAATCTGTCAGTTACAGTAAAAATATAGTACAGATCACAGCGTGCCCACCTAAAATAAATAAAAACCCAAAATGTAGTTTTTTGTTATTATATTGAACTGAAAGCCAGTTTATGCAAAGTGTAGGCTACGTTGCACACATTACATTTTATGTAAATCATCCATGCCTAACACACGTTTTCTATTTGAATTTTGTTTTTTCATTTGAAAGTAGACATTTCACTCTCTATAGATATATTTTTCAAAGACGGAAGTTTCTCGCTCAGAGACCTAAAGCGCACCCTGTTTGCTTTAAAGCGCAACGTTTCGTTATTATTCTGGGTGTATACAAATAAACGTAGAGTCTTTAAGCTACTTTTTGTATTAAGCTACTTTTACCTGTATGACCAAAAATTACGGAGCCTGTCCTAAAGCGAGCGTGCTATTCAGCTTCCACTCTCCACACAAACACTTCAGTAGCGCACATTTCTCTAGGTTAACATTATATTGAGCGGCCATGTAAAGTTGCTACTACATGCATCTTTCAGATGAAAAGCCATATTTGAGGTCGATGAACGATAGTGTGTATTAGGGATGGGCGATATCTTATCGTTTGCGATATACCGTTGAAAATTCTCCTCGCGATAATAACGATAAGTCTAGTTGATGACGTAGTTTTGTGCGCGACCGATTCACTGTTAACGTGTGGAGTGAAAACAAGCATGGCGGAAGGCGGACGTGAGGCTGAGGAGGAGCTTGTTGTTAAGCAACCTCCACTACCTCCACAATTTGGAACTGGTTTGGTTATAGAAAATCAGATGCGGAGTAGAGTCTGACATTTTTTCGGAAATCCCATGGGTCATAGGAATCCTGTGGGATGGGAAACAAAATCGCTACGAATCACGTGATTGGGACGGTACAGGAAAAAATGTCATCGGGAGTGGGCGGGACCGGGAATAGTAATGATACCCAACTTTATACACAAATATACCTTTTATATAAATAAACTATAAACGGTATATTTTAATTTGGAACTAGTTGCCCTGTCTCGCTCTCCTCCTGTTTGCTTTGGTGTGGCTGGTTAAGTGAATGACGCAGTCCGTGACGGACAGATCGTTAACGGCTGGTCTATGTGGTAATACACACTATCGTTCATCGACCTCAAATATGGCTTTTCATCTGAAAGATGCATGTAGTAGCAACTTTACATGGCCGCTCAATATAATGTTAACCTAGAGAAATGTGCGCTACTGAAGTGTTTGTGTGGAGAGTGGAAGCTGAATAGCGCGCTCGCTGTAGGACAGGCGCCGGTGCGCTCACTTGCTCTTAAAATCTCCGTAATTTTTGGTCATACAGGTAAAAGTAGCTTAATACATCTTTCGAAACTGTAAAGACTCTACGTTTATTTGTATACACTCAGAATAATAACGAAACATTGCGCTTTAAAGCAAACAGGGTGCGCTTTAGGTCTCTGAGCGAGAAACTTCCGTCTTTGAAAAATATATCTATAGAGAGTGAAATGTCTACTTTCAAATGAAAAAACAAAATTCAAATAGAAAACGTGTGTGTTAGCATGGATGATTTACATAAAATGTAATGTGTGCAACGTAGCCTACACTTTGCATAAACTGGCTTTCAGTTCAATATAATAACAAAAAGCTACATTTTGGGTTTTTATTTATTTTAGGTGGGCACGCTGTGATCTGTACTATATTTTTACTGTAACTGACAGATTTCGGCCAAAAATAAATTAATAAAAATAAATAAATAATAATAATAAAAAAATAAAAAAAACGGGAGTGGGAGGGAATGGGAGTAATTCTTCCGGGAGTGGAACGGGACCGGATTTTCCCCCAGTTTGTATATGTGTGTATATATATATATATATATATATATATATATATATATATATATGTATATGTATGGGTGTATATATATATATATATATATAAATAAATAATCGTCATTGGTATCGTTATCGCAATAAATACCTGAAATTATCGTGATAAATTTTTTAGGCCATATCGCCCATCCCTAGTGTGTATTACCACATAGACCAGCCGTTAACGATCTGTCCGTCACGGACTGCGTCATTCACTTAACCAGCCACACCAAAGCAAACAGGAGGAGAGCGAGACAGGGCAACTAGTTCCGAATTAAAATATACCGTTTATAGTTTATTTATATAAAAGGTATATTTGTGTATAAAGTTGGGTATCATTACTATTCTCGGTCCCGCCCACTCCCGATGACATTTTTTCCTGTACCGTCCCAATCACGTGATTCGTAGCGATTTTGTTTCCCATACTACAGGATTCCTATGACCCATGGGATTCCCGAAAAAATGTCAGACTCTACTCCGCATCTGATTTTCTATAACCAAACCAGTTCCAAATTGTGGAGGTAGCTCCTTGCTTAACAACAAGCTCCTCCTCAGCCTCACGTCCGCCTTCCGCCATGCTTGTTTTCACTCCGCACGTTAACAGTGAATCGGTCGCGCACAAAACTACGTCATCAACTAGACTTATCGTTATTATCGCGAGGAGACAAATTTTTATCGTGAGGAGAATTTTCAACGGTATATCGCAAACGATAAGATATCGCCCATCCCTAATCAGTACCCATTGTTCATGATCCAGCTGCACCTCCAGAAGAAGTAAGTCTCATTTTTTTTATGATTATTTGCGAATCACGTTTGCTCTTCCACAGAAGAGAGGGCGGGGTGAGCAGAGCTCATTAGCATGTAAAGAGATATTCGAGTCGCTGTGAGCAGAGCTTTTTTTGACAAGGGTGTTGCTTTTAACGTAATTCCGTTACATGTAACTAGTTACTCCCCAACACTGCGTATGAGCAGGTATATTATTTTCTGTTGCTCATTAAGTTGTTATGGTTAAATAGGTAAGGCTGTTGACAGTATGTCGTTTATGAAAGACAGTTATACGAGTTCACCTTGACTTAAAACTGTGAACAACTGTGAAATGCCAACTGCAAACCCACCCCACTAGTGTGGTGTGCATTTGAAAGCGATCCGTTCATGATTAATGTAGAAATGAATGCCCACAGAAGATATTAAAAGAGATTTCGGGTAAATAAGGTAATCTCCAATTCACTTTACTGTTCTAAAATCCACAACGCTTGATGTTGTAATCTCATATATATGAACTAGGAAAACCGCTTGCTGCTGCTGCTAATGCTACTGCTGTTATATGAACAAGACATGCTTATAACACTAAGACTATGGAATCTGGTTCATTAATTGACATTATCCTTACTAATAGGCCAGA
This sequence comes from Acrossocheilus fasciatus, assembly GCA_036784905.1. Classification (NCBI taxonomy): domain Eukaryota; kingdom Metazoa; phylum Chordata; class Actinopteri; order Cypriniformes; family Cyprinidae; genus Acrossocheilus; species Acrossocheilus fasciatus. The sequence goes on along the minus strand of CM071954.1, from coordinate 25,768,626 downwards.
GAGGTATACATCTGGAGTGTTCTGCCAAAGCCTTAGTGATCATTGTAATATAGTCTGTGTTCGCAAGGGCACCACCTTAGGAAACCCTCCGATGCTCGTTTTCAAACATTTTCTGAAAAAAAAATTAATGAACAGGTTTCTTGTATGACCTGGCTTATATGGACTGGTACAAAATTGGGCTTATTCCTGAAGTCGAAGAGAAGCGTGGGCATATTTTAAATTCTGGTTCAGAACTGAGTAAAAAATCATCTTAGCCCTTGGTTCTGTCCACATTTGTCAGAGCTTATTCACCAAAAACTCTATGGCGTAGAGCTAAGACCTCTAATAATACATCTGACTGGCAATAATATAGGGCTGTAAGAAATAAATGTACTCAGTCTATTAGATTAATTTTGCCTGGTCTCTCTAAAATACTAGAGAAGTTGGTCAGCAAGCAGATTATGCACCATTTCGAGACTTATAATGTTCTTAATCAGGTTCAGATCCGGGCATAGTTGTATCACCGCTACACTTAAGGTTCTCAATGACATAATATGTGCCATTGACAACAAGGAGTATTTTGTAGCTGCATTTGTTGATCTGGAAAAGGCTTTTGACTCTGTGGACCATGAGATATTGCTGGATAGGCTAAGAGACATAGGACTCTCTGAGAGCTGTCTGGCCTGGTTCAAGAATTACTGTTCTGGTCATTCACAATCAGTAAGGGTGGAGGGGCTTCTGTCAGATCCCCTGCCCCTATTTAAAGGGGTCCAACAAGGAAGGAAACTGGGGCCTATACTTTTTAATATTTATGTTAATGATATTGCTCTTGCTGAAGATGATTCTCAAGTACAGTTATACGCTGATGACACTATCATTTATACATTTAGTTCTTCCCTGACCATTGCATTGGATTTTATTGCAGGCCAGTTTTTCTTGCATCCAACATGCTTTCTCTAGTCTTCATTTAGTTTTAAATAGAAATAAAACAAAATGTATGGTTTTTAACAGAAATCTACCACATGTTGTCACACCACTGCTGTTAGGGAGATGAAGGCATGACGAAGATTATAACAACAAATCCTTTTAATGGTAATCCACATGAAGAAGAGGGTCTAACACACAGAGTAATATCTACAATACCGGACAAAGGAAAACAACAAGAGGCCAAGTAATATACACTGGGTAATGAGGGTGATAAACTAGACACAGGTGAAGGGAGGTTAACTAATGATGACGAGAACAGGAACATGACCAAATAAGGGCACACAGGAACTAACTAATGAAAGAGAGACAGAAATAGGGTCAATGAACACATGAGGGATGAAAACACAACAAAAGTCCAATGGGGTGTGACAGATCACCCCCCTCCCAGAAGGCGCGATCTTGCGCCGCACGAACAACAAAGGGAGGAGGGACTTAGGAGGAGGACACAAGGAGTGGAGAAGGTATGGTGACAGGGGATGGCAAAGAGCTGACAATTCAGGAGGAGGTTCGGGTGGAGGACGGACATCCAGGAGGAAGACAACCAACAGAGTCCCGGGTGGATCAGACGGAAGAAGGAGCCAGGGAGGAGACAGGAGGGACTTGGATGAGCCAGGCGGGACCAAGGCCAGAGCCATGATGGCAGCCCACGGAGGAGCCGATGGAGGGAGGAGTCATGGTGGATGAAGGGCTGACGGCTCCAGGGGACCGACCGACGGTGGTGGAGGAGCCCGAGGTGGAGAGCCGATGAGCTTGGGTGAAGACGAGGATCCGGAGGGCCAAGGCGGAGCAGGTGTCTTCGGTGACCGAGGTGTATGAATGAATGAATGAATGAGGCATTTATATAGTGCTTTTATGTGTATTGCAATACACCCAAAGCGCTTTACAATCATGTGGGGGGGGGGGGGGGGGGGGGTGTCTCCTCAACCACCACCAGTGTGCAGCATCCACCTGGATGATGCGACGGCAGCCACAGGACAACGGTGCCAGTGCGCTCACCACACACCAGCTACAGGTGGAGAGGAGAGAGAGTCATAGAGCCAATCAAGTGGATGGGGATTATTAGGAGGCCATGATTGACAAGGGCCAGTGGAGGGAATTTGGCCAGGACACCGGGGTTACACCCCTACTCTTTACAATGAGTGTCATGGGATTTTTAATGACCACAGAGAGTCAGGACCTCGGTTTAACGTCTCATCCGAAAGACGGTGTTTTTTTACAATATAGTGTCCCCGTCACTATACTGGGGCGTTAGGACCCACACAGACCACAGGGTGAACACCCCCTGCTGGCCTCACTAACACCTCTTCCAACAGCAACCTAGTTTTCCCAGGAGGTCTCCCATCCAGGTACTGACCAGGCTCAGCCCTGCTTAGCTTCCATGGGCAACCGGTCTTGGGCTGCAGGGTGATATGGCTGTGGATAGGTAGTAGGTGGTGTAGGTGGAGATCCAGAAGGCCTCAGCGGAGCTGGAGCAACAGAGGACTGAGGTGGAGCTGGAGTGAAGGAGGAGCCCAACAGAGTCAGAGGAGTGCAGTCCTGAGGTGGAAGTAGGGGGAATGACTGACCAAGGCGGAGCCGAAAGGACAAGGGAGCCCAGTGGAGCTGGTGGACTGACGGGCTCCGGTGGAGACGAGGGAGCTGGAAGCCATGGTGGAGCCGCTGGGTCACAGGACGGAGGCAGAATCTGGGCCTTGGAGACTAGAGGTGGAGTCGAGGCATCCTCCAGACTCAACGCCAATGGAGCTGGAGATGGGCAGACCCGCGGCGAGCCCACGCCACAGATGGTGAAATGAGGGTGAGCAGAGAGGCTGACAGGATCCAGCAGAATGAGCTCGGGCTTTCCGTCTGCGGTGGGCTTGAGCAGCTCCGCGCAGCAGGGTGATGGTGGGCTGGGCTCTGGGCTGGCGGCCATGATGGGTGATGATTCTGGGCTGACAATTGTGAGAGAGGATCCATTAAGCAACCGGGCCAAATCTATATATTCTGCCTGGGTATATTCTCTTAATCATTCATCACAAGGAGTAAAACCAAAGAATATAGTGGTGATGTGCAGAACAAGATTGTTGAGCTTTACAAAATAGAAAGTGGCTGTAAGAAAAGAGCTAAAGCATTAGAAATCCCCATTTCCACTATCAGGGAAATAATAAAGAGGTTCCAATCAACTAAAGAAGTTACAAATCTGCCTGGAATAGAAAGTGTGTCTATATCATCCTAATGCCTGGTGAGGAGGAGAGTTTGAGTGGCCAAAGAATCTCACTGTGCTCAGATTTTTCTCTTTAGCTAGAGACACTGGATTGCTCACATGTTTCTCCTCAAATGCTTAGAAGAGATCTCAACAACATCACCCACTGTTTTTCTCCTACATTTAAGACTCTGGAGCTCTCACATTTGTTTCCTCTAAAGTTTAGAAGACATCTCAACAACACTACACACTTTTGCTCAGATTTTTCTCCTATACTAAAGACTCAGAAGCTCTCACATTTGTCTCCTCTAAATTTCAGAAGTGATCTCAATAACTTTCCCAAGTGTGTGCACCAAGTCAAATGCCTCAATATGAGCTCAAACATTTCTACCATATATTATGTATTAATAATCACACTAGTCAAATAATAATCAAGATCGAGTCATAAGCCATTTATGTGCCTTTCAGCAAAGAAAGCTCCAGGGTTACATTTTCTGTAAATCAGTTTTGATTAGGTCATCCGGTACATTACTACTTCCAACAACAAATTATGTGCCTAAGTACATAAACATTGCCCTTAACATTCTCCTTATTTCTGCATAATTCCTCTCTCAATATAGCCTTTAACTTTGAATTTATGATTTCCCCCCTTTATGTAATGCCTTTCATGTACTTGACTTGATGCACACTTTGTAAAGTTGTTGAGATTTCTTCTAAAGCTATACAGGAGACAAATATGAGACCCCCAGGTTATTTAGCTAAAGAGAAAAATATAAGCACAATGTGTGATGTTGTTGAGATCTTTTTTAAAGCTTTAAAGGAGACCACTGTGAGAGTGTTAAAGTTTTTGTCTCAGGAGACAAGTTTGAGAAGCAGGAGACTCAAGCAAAAATCTCCATTCGATCTTAAAGTAACCTAATTTCTGTCTAGGAGAAATACTTGATGTTAAATAGATCTCACTTTTGATTTTTCTTTCCTATGGGCCTGCAACAAAAGTGTAGATTAGACACGTTGGCATGCTTCCCCTGTGGTCCACTGAGAGTTTGCTCAGGTAGATGAGTTAAGCAGCAAGCCCACTGGCTGCAGAATATGCAGATTCCAATCAGCCTACACCACCCAGAGTTTCATGACTAAACTAGACATGTCAATCATGATAACTCTAATAGTAATGGATTTAATAATATTAATGCATTTGGTCCTGGGGGAATAGATTTGCTATGCTGCTGCTGACTATTGCTGACTATTTCATGTAAGCTGCTATGGGAAACAAAATCGCTACGAATCACGTGATTGGGACGGTACAGGAAAAAATGTCATCGGGAGTGGGCGGGACCGAGAATAGTAATGATACCCAACTTTATACACAAATATACCTTTTATATAAATAAACTATAAACGGTATATTTTAATTCGGATCACCCCCAACAAGGCAGGAGAAAAGGAAAGGACAATACAAGCAAACATATGCATGCTGCAAAGAGTATGTCATACAAATTGCTGAATCAGTAGATATATATCTCCACACAGGGGCTGACAGTAAACAGGACAATGTAGTCCCCCCAAAAAGCAGATCCGAAGAGCCATGAGAATAGCATGTTTTACTATTTATGATTGCCTGGTCCTGTGTTGCTAAATGGCTAAACACTAATATATTATGCTGTGTGTACCTGATCCCTTGACCAGATATCTTAACATCTAGTGTTTTAACGTATGTGTTCTGCACATCTGAGCTAACAAAGTCCATAGATTTTAACTAGTGGCTTAGCAAGGTGCACCCAAGTGTCATAGCCTTAGTTTACTTAAAGGTCCCATGGCATGAAAATTTCACTTTATGAGGTTTTTTAACATTAATATGAGTTCCCTTAGCCTGTCTATGGTCCCCGGTGGCTAGAAATGGCGATAGGTGTAAACTGAGCCCTGGGTATCCTGCTTCGCCTTTGAGAAAATGAAAGCTCAGATGGCCCAATCTGGAATCTTCCCTTTATGTCGTCATACGGGGAAAGGTTACCTCCCCTTTCTCTGCTTTGCCCGCCCATGAGAAAATGAGCTACTACCGTGTGAGGAGAGCGCAATATTTTTATTTTTCTCGAGAGACATCATGGCTTGCAAACAAGCGAAGCATGGCAGTTGCTCAGTTTTTGGATGTACAAATGAACACCGAAATATGTGTACAGTGTTTCCCACAGACTTGGATTCTATTTGTGGCGGCTTATATGCAAATTCATTCTCTGCCAGCAGAGCGCTCACAAACGCTGCTTTATCAGACATTGCATGCAAACTGAAATGAAAATGACATCCCAAATTTTCTGAAAACAGTCGGTTTCATTCAGAAATACAGTGATATAAAAAAAACCTGCACTGTTTCGATTTTGAAAAGCTGGTTAAGGCCACACACCCACCCTCCACCTTGCCCAGCCTCTCTCCTCCTCATTAGCATTTAAAGCTACAAACACAGAATGGCACGTCCTAAGGAAAGCTCATTGTGGGACTGGCTCGTAGTGGCTGAAATTCTGCACTAAGGCTGAATTTCGGGAAAGAGACTTCAGATACAGTACTAGGGACCACTTAGGCCTATATAAAAGCATCCAAAAAGCAGCATGTCATGGGACCTTTAATGATAATAATAAAGCATAGCTTATGTTATATGGTGTGAACATCTCTGAGGACCTGACTTGGTCTGCACACATTCAAGCTCAGGCAAATAAAGCCAGGCAAAGACTGTAACATCTAGGACAGCAGAGGAAATTCAGGGTTTCACCAGCAATCCTGAAAACTTTAAATTCAGGAGCTATAGAAAGCGTTCTAAATCAGTGTATCTCAGAATTTTATGGGAACATCTCCAACCAAGACTGAAAATCCCTGGAGACAGTTTGGCGTTTAGCTGAGCGTATCTCAGGGACTGTTTTCCCCTCTCTGCAAGACATTTACCTCATACACTGCAAAAAAAGAGCCGCTAAAATCATCAAGGATTCCTATCACCCTGGTAACTGTTTATTCATTCGTTTACACTTTATTTTGATAGTCCACTTTAGACATTCTGCTGACTATAAGTAACTATGTAATTACATGTCAAATACATGTCAACTAATTCTCATTAATTTGCAACTACATGTCTACTAACTCTCAGAGAAGACTGTTAGGTTAGGTTTAGGGTTAGTAGAATAAGTTGACATATACTTGCAAAGTTTCTCATAGTCAGTATTTGTGGACCCATCAAAATAAAGTGTTAGAAGATATTAAGCAGATAGGGTAACACTTTATAAATACTGTTCCATCGTTAATAAATAACTACACAGGAACAAATGGCTAATGCAATCTTAACATTGTAGTAACTAACAATAAATTCTGATTAACGATTTATTAAATAATAGCGCTAAGTTGAAACTGGTAGTTCACTATTAGCTAACCAATAACTACTATTTTTTCATATATCCTGATAACTCCTAATAACTACTTCATATAGGTTCATAATTAATGTGAATTATGCATAATGAATAATTAATTCTAAAATGAAGATCATGGTAACCCACTATTAATGACTCAAGTATTACCAAATCCTTCTAAATGAACTACTAATAACTTGGATCAGTATTCTAAAGTGAAAATCATCATAACTTCCTAATATTGACTGATGTCATTGTGAGCTTTTGAGATATATTTAAGGTTTTGGATAGTAATGACTCAAGTGTTACTATATCCTTCTGAAGAAACTACTAATTATTTGGATCAGTATTCTAAAGTGAAGATCACGGTAACCCACTAGTAATGATTTAAGTGTTACCAAATCTAGCTAAATGAATTACTAACCAGGACCTTACAAAAACCTCAAAAGTTTACAATGACTTCAGTAATTACTAGGGGACACTTAATTTCTAGCGATTATCGCCGATTTGATTGCACAGATACTATTTAACCTAAACTAAGCTAGACAATGACATCTCTGAATTCAATAATGAAATTCCTTTAACTGAAAATTGAGTGTTTAATCTTATCATTATACATTACTAACACTCTGTCCACCAATTTGATACTGTTAAGTGCTTTGACACAATCTGTATTGTTAAAAGCGCTATATAAATAAAGGAGACTTGACCTGACATGACTAGGGAGTTATCACGATCTTCACTTTACAATACTGATCCAAATAATAACTAATTCCTTTGGAAGGATGTAGTAACACCTGAATAATTACTAGTCAATACTTTACAAAAACCTCAAAAGCTTACAATGACTTCAGTAATTACTAGGGAGTTATCATGATCTTCACTTTAGAATACTGATCCAAATAATTAGTAATTTCTTCTGAAGAATTTGGTAATACTTGAGCCATTACTAGTAGGTTACCATGACCTTTACTTTAGAATGAATTATACATGTATACAGTAGTTCTTGGGAGGTATGAAAAAAATAATAGTTACTGATTAGCTAATAGTGGACTACCACATTCGACTAAGCACTATTACTTACTAATTCATTAATCAGAGTTGCTTGTTAGTTACTAGTAGTTACTAGAGTTCTAATATTGCATTACTGATGTGTTCTTGTGTAGTTATTCATTAATGATGGAACAGTATTTTTTTGAACAACTGATGATGTGTCGTATTGGAGGCACCAGGCGGTCATCTCCCAAGCCAACCTTACCCAAGAGGACATCAACAACAGTGCTTGCTGAACATCGAGGGATTTTAACATCTAGTCCTAGTAAATATATTGAATTCTGGTTTTGGAACCAGTGACTACTATGAAAGGGCAGTTGACAACCTGGGAAAGACCTGGTGACAGCCTGAAGAGACTGCTGACAGGAGGGAATAGACCCCAAGGGGGCTGGCATGGGCTAGCTACCCATGTCGGCAGGTGCCGGTCATAATACAATGACTCGGAACCACCCAACCATTGCTACAAAAGAGACAAGAGGAAGAATACCCCCTGAGTCTGCGAGAGCGGGGGCGCAAGATGACTCACTGGTAGACCACACGGTAACAGACCTTGGAACGGAAACGACTACGACACAGATGATCAGCAAGACAGTTGACGGACTAACAGCACTCGCAGAACATAAACTGCAAAGCTGTATTTGTGGCTGGAATAAGATCACATCGGAGAAGGGTCTCAGGATCCACCAGGGTAGGAAAAAGTGCCTAAAGGAGTTTACCAAGGGACCCCGCATTGACCACTACTTCTTCAGAGGTAGGGCAAATCAGCCGGATGAAGCCCAGTGGCAGGATACTCACCACAGTCCACAGGGTATCAGCACCCCAGACGAAGCTCTGTTAAGCACAGTTCCACCAACGGACATGAGGCCAGTCCCTATCCAGACACAGCCAGCGGTAGAGAGAAAAATGGATGGACGAAAGCCTCAAATTCTGTGGCCCAAATCCTGCCAGAAAAAGGAGTGGGGAGCCATCGATACAGACCTCGTCCATCTACTAGAAGGTCTGAAAGGAGGTGTCGAAAGAAAATGGGAGAAGATAGGAGAGATCATCTACAGCTACGGCACAGAGAGTTTCGGAGTGAAACGTAGGAACCACAGTACTCAGAAGGAACCTTCAGCCCATCTTAAGTCCAGGAGGCAGCAAGAGATTAATCGACTTGTGAAAGAGAGAAGATGCCTGAGAAAACAGTGGAAGAAGGCCACAGAAGTGGAAAGGGAAGGAATTGAGGTGTTGCAGGGCAATAGCAAGCGGCGCCTTGCAACGCTACGAAGAGCAGAATGCTTGAGAAAGCAACATAAGAAGAAAGAACGAACAAGGACTGCCTTCTATAGAGATCCCTATAGGTTTGCCAAAGACCTCTTTGTCAAGGAGAAAACCGGGACTCTCAAAGTACCTGTGAGGGAACTGGAGGAGTACCTGAGAAAGATCTACTCCGACAATAAGAGGCATGTGCCAGCCACCATCCCCGATGACATGCCACCAATCCAACCACCTGAGCACCAGTTGGACACAAGACCCCTAATATGGAGCGAAGTTGAGAACACAGTAAAGCGGGCAAGAACAGCATCAGCCCCTGGGCCTAACAGTGTTCCATATAGGCTCTATAAGAACACACCGGGTGTCTTGAAGTTCCTCTGGAAGCTAATGAAGGTGATATGGGAAAAAGGCATCATACCTAAGGCATGGAGAAGGGCAGGAGGGATCCTGATTCCCAAAGAGAAGAACTCAACCATCCACCAATTCCGCCAGATCAGCTTACTGAATGTGGAAGGAAAAATTTTCTTCAGTGTTGTGGCCCAAAGGCTCTCAGCATTTCTGCAAAAGAACAATTATGTTGATACGGCAGTGCAGAAGGCAGGGATAAGTGGTTTCTCAGGATGCTTGGAACACGCAAATGTCATCTGGCACCAGGTACAAACGGCCAAGAAGGAAAAGAAAGACTTGCATGTGGTTTTTTTAGATCTTGCCAATGCATTTGGGTCAGTGCCTCATGAGGTGCTGTGGGCAGCCTTCAACTTCTTCCAAGTCCCAGAGGGCATCACAAGGCTGGTCAAAGCCTATTTCCAGGACTTACAGTTCTGTGTTACAACTCAGGATAGTACAACTGCCTGGCAGCACTTGGAGATAGGCATAATGGCGGGCTGCACCATCTCCCCACTGGCCTTCACTATGGCAATGGAGCTAATAATTCGGGCATCCCGATGGGTGGTTGGAGGGGAACGTCTGAAGAGTGGGCTGTGGCTTCCTCCAATCAGGGCGTATATGGATGACATGACGACCATAACAACGACCAACGCATGCACCAAACGCCTGCTGTATAAACTCCAGGGAAACATCAAATGGGCACGAATGGAGATTAAACCCAGCAAATCCCGCAGTATCTCCATTGTTAAGGGCCAGATCATAAATGACAGGTTCCACATTAATGGCGAGCCGATACCAACTATCCTGGAGAAGCCCATAAAAAGCCTTGGTCGGTGGTACAACACAGATCTCAAAGACGCCGATCAGGTGGAACAATTAAAGCAGGATACCATCAGTGGCCTGAAGCAGATCAACAGGACTGCTCTCCCAGGAAAGCTGAAGCTCTGGTGCCTTCAGTTTGGACTGCTGCCCCGCCTCATGTGGCCAATTTCCATCTATGAGGTCACCCTATCCCACGCCAATCGACTGGAGCGATTGGTGAATGTGCAGGTGAGAAAGTGGCTTGGACTACCCAGATGCCTCAGTAGTATAGGACTGTATGGCAATGGAGCCCTCTCTCTACCAATCTCAAGCCTTGTCTAGGAGTACAAATGCTCTAAAGCAAGGCTTGAAATGACTCTCACAGAATCCCGGGATCCCTTCGTCAGAGGGGCTGCTCCAGCGTTAGCCACAGGGAGGAGGTGGAGGCCAGGTGTAGCAGTGGCACAGGCAAAGTCCGCTCTGAGACACCGGGATATAGTGGGCCAAGTACAACAAGGCAGAGGGGGCCTAGGGCTGGGAGAAAAAACACCCACATGGCAGAAGGCTACTCCAGCTGAACGCCGGTGCCTGGTGGTTGAGGAGGTGCGCCACCAGGAAGAAGCGGACAGGTGTGCCAGAGCGGTGTCCCAAGCCAAGCAAGGCCGCTGGATGAGGTGGGAAGGGGTGGAGAGGAGGAAGATCACTTGGAGCGAGCTGTGGAACACAGAGTCCAATATGTTGAGCTTTACCATCAGAGCCACATATGATGTCCTACCTTCTCCAACCAACTTACATCTCTGGTTTGGAGAGGATCCAGCCTGTCCCCAGTGTCTTGCCCCAGCAACCCTGAAACACATCCTGGTGGGCTGCAAGACCAGCCTTACGCAAGGCAGATACACCTGGCGCCATAACCAAGTGTTGAAGTGTCTGGCTGCTACACTGGAGAATAAGAGGGTAACCGTTAACGGCATGCCTCTGGAAGCCCAGACTACCTTCCGCCAACCAACATCCTTCGTTCGGGAAGGGGAAAAATGCTCGACCAATCGATTGCCTCTAGATTCATGCCCACTGAACGCAGCCCGGGACTGGGAAATGCGGGTAGATTTAAGTCAGAGGCTCACCTTTCCACCCGAAATTGCAGTGACCAACCTGCGCCCGGACCTGGTCCTTTGGTCCAAATCCTGTCAGCATGTCTTCATAGTGGAGCTGACAGTCCCGTGGGAGGAAGCCATCGATGAGGCATTTGAAAGGAAAAGGGTGCGATATGCAGATTTGGCTGCCGAAGCAGAGGACCGGGGATGGAAGGTAAATGTGCATCCAGTGGAAGTGGGCTGCAGGGGTTATGTTGCTAGTTCCACCATAAGGCTGCTGAAGGAGGTGGGAATTAGAGGACAGGCTCAGCGGAAGACCATCAAAGACCTTGCAACTGCTACCGAAAGAAGCAGTCACTGGCTGTGGCTGAAGCGGAAGGAGACTGTATGGGCTCCCAAGTGACCTGAAGGAGCCTCTGATGCGACACACACCCAGGTCTGATCAGCCTGTGGTGGGCCAGCCTCGGGTGAGGGTGTATTGTGATTTAAAAGGCCGAAACACCCAATGAGGCCGGGGTGAACAACTGATGATGTGTCGTATTGGAGGCACCAGGCGGTCATCTCCCAAGCCAACCTTACCCAAGAGGACATCAACAACAGTGCTTGCTGAACATCGAGGGATTTTAACATCTAGTCCTAGTAAATATATATATACTTTTTATTATTATTATTTATTTATTGATTTACAATACAACAAAAACAAACAACCCCCCCCCCAATAAAAAAAAAAAAAACAGCATCAGAGTATACAAATATAAACATGCATCAATTCCAATTTGTGTTAGCAAATTAAAACTGAAATAGAATGACAGCACATGAATGGTCAGTGTGATAACAATGGATGTTAAGTTGTATAAGCACGAGTCAAAGGGTTCATAGATTAAAAAAAAAAAAAAAAAGGTTCCAGGTCTCTAAGAAAATGTGGGTTTTGTTTTTAAAACTGTATGTTAAACATTCCATATGCAGTGTGTCGTTTATGATATTTTTAAATAGTTCAAATGTTGGAGGGTGCTCCTTTTTCCAGTTTAATAGAATACATTTCTTAGATACATAAGAAATCAAACCTACCCTTTTAATGAATAAACGGTCTGAAATCTCATTTAAATCCACCCCAAAAAGATATATTAAAGGAGTCTTGTGATATTTCTTCCCCAAGACAGAAACAGAGAAATCATGTACACTATCCCAAAACTCCTTTAGTTTTCCGCAGTTCCAAAAAATGTGCATAATGGTGCCCTTATGTGTCTTACATCTGTTACACAAAGGAGATGCACCAGGATATATCTTACTAAGGTGAACTGGGTCAAGTATATTCTTTGTATAAATTTATAATTTTGTTCTATTATTTTGTTACTAGAGAATGAGAAAAAGACGCACCTGAATACCACATCCACTGTTCATCATCAAAGTTACAACCAAGATCTTTCTGCCATACGCTTTTTAATGAAGTTAAAGATGATTCAGCTTGGTCTCTTAAGACTGCATATATCTCAGATATTTTCCCTTTCAATATTGATGTGTTCTCTAGAATGATTTCTAATTTAGATAGTTCCAGGGAGATATGACCCTTTGCAAGAAGATTGTTTATCAAATGTCTAAGTTGTAAGTACTTGTACAAATCTTTATTGTCAATATCAAATTCACTTCTTAATTCAGAAAAAAAGATTTAAGGGTGCCCTCTTTAAGAACTTGCTTAAAAGAGACAATACCTTGATCTTTCCACTTAGTAAATAATCTCCTTCCCATAGAGGATGGCAAATCAGGATTATAAGACAAAGGTGGCAAAATGGAGATTTTTGAATGCATGCTGCAAAATTTGTTAATTTCCTGCCAGGTTTTCGTTGTGTTATAAATCACAAATGTCTTTACATAGTTATTTACCTGTTTTATGTTATTAATATATGGTAGTGAGGTTAATGATACTGGGTAAATGGCTTGTTTCTCAATATCAGTCCACCTTGCATTTTCTAGAGGGTGTACCCAACTTATAATATTTTTTGTTTGTGCTGCCCAATAGTATAACTGAAAATCTGGGAGTCCTAAGCCCCCATTTTACTTTGATTTGCATAAAGTTTTAAAAGCAATCCTTGGTGGACGGTTGTTCCAAATAAAGGTGCTAATTTGCCTATTTATGGTTTTGAAAAATGATTTATTTAAATAGCATGGTAGAGATTGAAAAAGATCATTATAGCGTGGCAATACATTCATTTTAACCACATTGATTCTTCCCAGGAGAGAGATGGGCAATAAAGACCAATATTCTAAATCATCCTTTATTTTTTTATTTAATGGAAGATAGTTATGGCTGAACAGATCCTCAAGGTAAGGAGATATCACCACACCCAGATATTTAAAACATGTCTGACTCCAAGTAAAGGGTGATAAAGATGAGAAATCTTTATACAAGATGGCGCCGCGGATGGCAGCCATGGTTTGTCGCTGCTTGGTACTTGTTCTTTTTTTGTTTGTTTGTCCTCTCTTAAGCAACTTTTTTCCGATCAACTTTACTAGAAACGAACTCCTGGACATCAGAAATGGCACACCAAATAACTTCCTGCCTACATTTGAGCATTCAGACCTTTTACTGGACATTTTAATCGGAGGAGCTGCGTTCCTATACAAGCGCTCCAGGCGACGCAAGCGAGGGAAGCGCGCCGGCGCTCTCGTGAAATTCCAACAGCGCGGGTTTAGGACTCCGCTGCCGAGCATTCATCTGGCGAATCTCCGCTCCCTGGCAAATAAGTCGGACGAACTACAACTCCTCACCCGCACAAACAAGGACTTTTTAAACTCCGCTGCGCTTTGCTTCACGGAAACCAGGCTGAACGGAGCCATTCCGGACAGTGCGCTTCATCTAACGGGCTTCCAGCTGTTCAGAGCAGACCGCGTCACCGAGTCCTCGGGGAAAACGAGAGGTGGTGGATTATGTTTTTATATCAACGAAGGCTGGTGTACAGACGTGACAGTTTTAAAGAAGATGTGCTGCCCAAATTTGGAAGCTCTCTTTATTAACTGCAAGCCTTTTTATTCACCGCGGGAGTTCTCCTCGTTTATTCTGGTGAGTGTGTACATTCCTCCTGACGCGCGTGTGAGCGCGGCGCTAGAATTGCTGGCCGATCAAATCACACACACAGAGCAGCGTTATCCGGACTCTTTCATCATCATTCTCGGTGATTTTAATAAAGCTAATCTCACCTGTGAACTGCCTAAATATAGACAGCACATCACATGCCCCACCAGAGACAGAAATATACTGGACCACTGCTACACTGTCTTAAAGGATGCATATCACTCTGTTCCCCGTGCAGCGCTGGGACTCTCTAATCACTGTTTGGTTCATCTCCTACCAGCCTACAGGCATAAACTTAAATCTGCTAAGCCTGTAGTAAAAACTGCAAAGAGATGGACTTCTGAAGCAGAGCAGGTTTTACAGGCCTGCTTCGAACTTACTGATTGGAGTGTTTTTGAGGCTGCAGCTACTGATCTGGACGAGCTTACTGACACCGTGACGTCCTACATCAGTTTCTGTGAGGACATGTGTGTACCCACCAGGACTTATTTAACATTTAACAATGACAAACCTTGGTTCAGTGCAAAACTCAAACAGCTTCGCCAGGCCAAAGAGGACACCTACAGGAGTGGGGACAAAGTCTTGTACAAACAGGCCAAATACACACTGAATAGGGAGATAAGAGTGGCAAAATTAAACTACTCTGGAAAGCTAAAAAAACAGCTTTCGAGCAATGACTCTACATCAGTGTGGAAAGGCCTGAAAGCCATCACCAGCTACAAGACCCCATCCCCCAGCACTGAGGCCAATCAACAACTGGCTGAAGACCTGAACGAGTTCTATTGTAGGTTTGAAAAGACTGGTATGACACCCCACACCCGCTCCGACCGTCTCACAGCACAGCCATCCACACCCTCACCCTCCCCTCCCCCCTACTGTTTCTCAGCCTGTACTCAAGATCTGTGAAGATGATGTATGCAAAGTCTTCAGAAAGCAGAAGATAAGGAAAGCCAAAGGCCCAGACGGTGTCTCTCCAGCCTGCCTCAAAGCCTGTGCTGTCCAGCTATCATCCATCTTCACATTGATCTTCAACAGATCTCTAGAGCTGTGTGAAGTCCCCTCCTGCTGAATGTTCCACCATCATCCCTGTACCCAAGAAACCAAAAATCACAGGACTTAATGACTACAGACCTGTTGCTTTAACATCAGTAGTCATGAAGTCATTTGAGAGACTGGTGTTGGCCCACCTGAAGGACATTACTGGACCCTTGCTGGACCCTCTACAGTTTGCTTACCGAGCAAACAGATCTGTGGATGATGCAGTTAATATGGGACTGCACTACATCCTGCAGCATCTGGACAAAGCAGGGACTTATGCAAGGATCTTGTTTGTGGACTTCAGCTCCGCCTTCAACACCATCATCCCGGACACCCTTCAGAACAAACTGACTCAGCTCTCTGTACCCACCTCCATCTGTCAGTGGATCACCAGCTTCCTGACAGACAGGCAGCAGCTTGTGAGGCTGGGAAAACTCACATCCAACACCCGCACCATCAGCACTGGAGCTCCTCAGGGCTGCGTTCTCTCCCCCCACTACTCTTCTCCCTCTACACCAACGACTGCACCTCTAAAGACCCCTCTGTCAAACTCCTGAAGTTTGCGGACGACACTACAGTCATCGGCCTCATCCAGGACGGCGACGAGTCTGCTTACAGACAGGAGGTTGAGCAGCTGGTTGTCTGGTGCAGTCACAACAACCTGGAGCTGAACACGCTCAAAACTGTGGAGATGATAGTGGACTTCAGGAGAAACCTCCCTCCTCTCCCCCCACTCACCATCATGAACAGCACTGTGGCTGCAGTGGAGTCATTCAGGTTCCTGGGCACAACCATCTCTCAGGACTTGAAGTGGGACACTCACATTGACTCCATTGTGAAAAAGGCCCAGCAGAGGTTGTACTTCCTTCGTCAGCTGAAAAAGTTCAACCTGCCACAGGAGCTGCTGAAACAGTTTTATTCAGCTGTTATTGAGTCGGTTCTGTGCTCCTCCCTAACTGTCTGGTTTGGGTCAGCCAGCAAATCAGATTTAAGAAGACTTCAACGGACTGTTAGGACAGCAGAAAAGATAATTGGTGTGCACCTGCCCAGCCTTCAGGACTTGTACAACTCCAGAGTGAAGAAACGGGCAGGTAGCATCATCAAAGACCCCTCTCACCCCGGACACAACCTGTTTGCACTTCTCCCTTCAGGCAGACGCTACAGATCTCTGTGCACTAGAACATCTAGGCATAAAAACAGTTTTTTCCCCCATGCCATCTCCAGCTTAAATAGCTAACACATGGATCATTACCTGTGTTTTGTCATTCATTCTCCATCTTTAATTATTGCCTCTTTCTCAAGTATTATGTAAATACACATACATATCTGTTTATTTATACAGCTGTATATATAGTAAATAATGCACAAATCTGTACATAAATCTACTGTTCCAGATTCACACTTATTATTATTATTATTATTATCCATTGTTAAGTCTTACTATTTAAATGTTTTTTTCTGTTCTCATGTCAGATGTGTATGTATGTATGTATGTATGTATGTACGTACCAGGAGCACCCTAAAACCACAACAAATTCCTCGTGTGTTTGCGCACACCTGGCGAATAAAGCTAATTCTGTTTTCTGTTTTCTGTTTTTAATATATTATAGAGATTTTCAGTAATTGGAGAGGATAAGCAGCAGGCATTAGATTTGGTGAAGTTAATTTTATAACCTGATATATTGCCAAATTCATTAATAATACTAAGTGTTGCAGGGATAGATTGGTCAGGTTTAGTTAGATATAATAAAATATCATCTGCATACAGTGATATCTTATGAACAGTATTTGCAATACATACCCCTGAAACATTATCCCTACTCCGTATAGCTTCGGCGAGGGGTTCAATTGCTAGGTTAAATAGTAAAGGGGAAAGAGGACAACCCTGTCGACATCCTCTTCTTAATACTATTGCTTCAGACATAAAATTATTAGTACAGATTTTTGCTAAGGGATTACTGTATAGGTTTTTGATCAGCGATATAAATTTATCACTCAAATTGAATTTTTTTAGTGCCGCAAATAAAAATTTCCACTCGATCCTATCAAATGCCTTTTTGGCATTTTTGTTTGTACATTGTTCAATTTTGAGTGATTAATTATATTTAAGAGCCTACGAATATTATCTGAACCATATCTAGCTTTTACGAAACCCGTCTGATCTGAGTGAATTAAGTAAGGGAGAATTTTTTCCAACCTGCTGGCAAGAAGTTCAGATATAATTTTGAGATCAACTGGAAGTAAAGAAATTGGGCGATATGACATGAATTCTGTTGCATCTTTATCCTTTTTGTGAATTAGAGTTATAATGGCAGTCTTCATTGTTTCAGGGAGATTCCCGTTCTCAAAGAAATCATTTACCATTGGCATAAAGAGGGGTTCAATTTGAGGATAATTTCAATTTTCAATTTATTCAAAGATAATAATTTCTTAGTTTGGTCAGTCTGGATAATATTTAATTGGTTTCTAATATCATATAATTTTTTTAAATGGTCTTCTGAAGGGTGCTGTTTATGAAGTTGTTCAAATTTTGAGAGTTCTGACATTAGCCCCATCATGCGCTCCTTTGTTGCCCTTTTTTTTGCAGAGGTATAGGATATTAGGTTCCCTCTGATAACTGCTTTAGCAGCATCCCACATAATAGCTGGTGTTACATCAGATGCAGCGTTATCAGTAATATAATATTTAAACCATTCTTTAATATTGTTACATGAATCATTATTATCAAGTAATGAAGAATTAAACCTCCAGTGTTTATGTTGAGGTAAGCTTTGACCTATAAAAAGATTAAGATAGACTGGTGCATGGTCTGATATAAGTATTGATTAGTGTGACGGAGCCGTAGGTGAAGACATAGACAAGATGTAAGATCCAATTGCAAGAAGTTTAATGGAGTTTAGCAGACCAATCCAAACCGCAAAACTGTATCGTTGTAGATGAGACAGGCAGGTTTTCGATACACAGGCAATCAGTCCAATAGGCAAACTAAACAGAATTGATGATCCAAAAAAACAGTGGTCAATAAAGGCAGGCATAGAAGTCATAACGATAAGGCAGATCACAATAAACGACAATGCTTGGTAAGGCAGTGAGAACTGGAAATACTTCGCAAAGACTGTGAAAAACAGCATGGTATAAGTAGGTCACCAAACAGGAAGTAACCCATGAGGAAGAGACAGTCAGTATTCTGGGGAAGGCTCCCTCTGGTGGCCGGATGGATGTTTACCAGACCCATCCGTTACAGATTCCCCTCCTCTAGGAGCACCTCCAGGTGCTCCCCTCCTTGGTCGACCCCTGGGTCGTGGTGCGGGACAACCAGGCAGTCCCTTCAGCGGTAGTAAACGGCAAGACTTGGAAAATCGGTCCACAATTACTAAAATGGTAGTATAGCCATTGGAGTTGGGTAGGTCAGTGATGAAATCAATGGATAGGTGAGACCAAGGATGGTGTGGAATTGGCAGTGGTTGTAGTAGTCCTGAAGGTAATTCACGAGGGGTTTTAGATTGTGCACAAACAGAGCAGGTCTTGACAAAGTTCACCACATCCTTATTAATGTTAGGCCACCAGAATGCATTTCGTACCAGAGTGGTGGTGCGATGGATACCTGGATGTCCGGAGCTGAGAGAGGTGTGGACCCATTGCAAAACCCGTTGTCGCAGTGTTTGGGGAACATACTGTCGATTAGGAGGGCATTCTGGTGGTGGTGGTTCCTCCTGTTGACTTCGTTGAATTTCCTCCATGAGGTCCCAGCTGATTTGAGCTATGATGACCGAGGGTGGAAGAATGGATACATTCGGCTGGTTGCACTGTTCCGGACCATATCTGCGTGACAAGGCGTCGGCCTTGAGATTCTTGGTGCCTGGACGATAGGTTACCGTAAAGTGAAAGCGTGTGAAGAATAAAGACCAGCGAGCTTGCCTGGGATTCATCCGTCGAGCACTCCTTATGTACTCTAGGTTCTTGTGGTCCGTGATGATTTGGAAAGGGTGAATTGCTCCTTCTAGCCAGTGACGCCACTCTTCTAGTGCTGCTTTCATGGACAGTAGTTCCTTGTTACCTACGTCATAATTTCTCTCCGCAGATGTTAGTTTGCGTGAAAAGAAAGCACAGGGATGAAGTTTGCCAGGCTTACCATGACGTTGTGAGAGTACTGCTCCGATGCCACAATCTGAGGCATCTACTTCTACAACAAAGGGCAATTGAGGGTCCGGATGTTTTAGGATGGGTGCTGTGGTAAAACTGGTCTTGAGACCTCCGTAAGCTTTCACGGCTTCTGGATTCCAGTTGAGCTTGGTCGGTTTGCCTCTCAGGAGAGACGTTAGTGGTGCGGCAGTCAGACTGTAGTTCCTGATAAACCGGCGGTAGAAATTAGCGAATCCTAAAAATCGCTGAAGTTACTTGGTTGTTTTGGGGAGAGGCCATTCCGTGACTGCCTTGACCTTGGAGTCATCCATCTCGACTCCATGATAGCTGACAATGTAACCTAGGAAAGATGTTTTTGAGATATGGAATTCACACTTCTCCAACTTTGCATAAAGTTGATGTTGCTGTAGACGTGCCAATACGGTTTTAACATCCTTGATATGTTGGCTGAGGTCTGGTGAGTAGATTAATATGTCGTCAATATATGCTACGACACACTTATTTAGCAAATCCCTGAAGATCTCGTTGATGAAAGATTGAAAGACTGCTGGTGAGTTGGCTAACCCATAAGGCATAACGAGGTACTCATAGTGCCCTCTAGTGGTTAGGAAGGCAGTCTTCCACTCGTCACCCTCTCGAATACGGATCAGATTATAGGCACTTCTGAGGTCGAGTTTGCTGTAAATTCGTGCCTCACGGAGTTGTTCAAGAGCTGAGGGAACCAAAGGTAGAGGGTAGCTGTATTTGATGGTGATATTGTTTAATCCCCGATAGTCTATGCAGGGACGAAGTCCTCCGTCCTTCTTTTCTACAAAGAAGAATCCCGCGGCAGCTGGGGATGTAGATGGTCTGATATATCCTGAGTCAAGTGCTTCCTGGATGTAGGTTTCCATGGCCTGGGTTTCAGGATGGGACAGTGGGTAGATCTTGCTTTTAGGAGGAGACATGTTGGGCAGTAAATCAATTGCACAGTCCCAACGTCGATGAGGAGGCAGTTGGGTGGCTTTTGATTTACTAAAAACGTCAGAAAATTCTGCATAGACCAGAGGGAGTGTTGTATGTGCCTGGATCTCTGGGCTTTCGATGCTAGTGGATAGACAAGGGACAGTTAAGGTGGTAGGAAAACACTTTTGTTGACAATAAGTTGACCATTGTGCGAGTTCACCTTGGTTCCATGAAATGTTGGGGTCATGAATAGCTAGCCAGGGGTGACCTAGAATTATTTCGTATTTACATGATGGAACAACATAGAAGATAATTTTCTCTTCGTGAAAGAGTCCAATGTTAAGAGTAACGGGTTGAGTAATAGCGGAAATCCCTGAGCCAATTGTACCATTGTCGATGGTTGTGATGTTGATGGTTGGGATGCAGGGAGAGGTAGGAATCTTGAATCTGGTAACTAGGTCTTCGTTGATTACATTCACAACAGATCCCGAATCTACGAGTGCTGAAACACATTGAGAGGTGGTATCACAACCCAACTTACAGTTAAGTAGAAAACTGCATTTGGATGGGTAAGAAAATTCTATGGTACTCACACTGTTGGTGTTTGAGGAGGATCTTTTGGCCTTGTGTGGGCAAACAGCATTACGATGGTTTTCCTCTCCACAGTAGTAACACAGATTCCCCTTCTGGCGTCGGTCTCGCTCCTCGGATGATAGACGAGTTGATGCAATTTGCATGGGTTCGTGTGAGTCGGAACATGCCTGAACTTGTTCCAGATTATTTGCCATCTGGCGGCTTGAACGTGAGTGGCTACGCATTAAGTTGTCGATCTTAATAGCAAGAGTGATCACTTCGTTGTAGGATAATTCCACAGCTTTACAGGTGAGTTCAGTTTGCAGCTTTATGTTCAGTCCCTTCTTAAACACAGCCTTCAGAGACACATCGTTCCATCCACTCTGAGCAGCGAGTGTCCTGAACTCAATTGCATAGTCCGCTGCGGTGCGATTTCCCTGTTTCAAGTTAAGTAATTGTTCAGAAATATCCTGCCCTCCTTCAGGATAAGCAAAAACCTCGTGCAGTTGATAGATGAAGTAATCAAATGATGATTTAATCTGTGTGTCGTTCTCCCAAACTGCAGATGCCCAATCCAAAGCCCTCCCGGTTAACAAAGACATCACCACTGCGCATTTCTTAGGATCTTGATCATAACTCTCAGGTTGACTAGAGAAGAATATCTTACATTGTCGAATAAAACCACGACATTGTTCCGGTGAGCCATTAAATTTATCAGGTAGGGCAAGTCTTACTGGGGGGTTATGGTGTGTAGGAAGAGAACGGATGTATTGCGTGAGGGTGTCATTAGTATTACGTAAATGTATCAGCTGTTCTTGGTAGTTCTTAAGTAACTCACTCTGATAGGCAAATGTAGCTTGTAGCTGGGAAACTTCTGCTGGATCCATGTTAGGCGAAGTATTCTGTGACGGAGCCGTAGGTGAAGACATAGACAAGATGTAAGATCCAATTGCAAGAAATTTAATGGAGTTTAGCAGACCAATCCAAACCGCAAAACTGTATCGTTGTAGATGAGACAGGCAGGTTTTCGATACAGAGGCAATCAGTCCAATAGGCAAACTAAACAGAATTGATGATCCAAAAAAACAGTGGTCAATAAAGGCAGGCATAGAAGTCATAACGATAAGGCAGATCACAATAAACGACAATGCTTGGTAAGGCAGTGAGAACTGGCAATACTTCGCAAAGACTGTGAAAAACAGCATGGTATAAGTAGGTCACCAAACAGGAAGTAACCCATGAGGAAGAGACAGTCAGTATTCTGGGGAAGGCTCCCTCTGGTGGCCGGATGGATGGTTACCAGACCCATCCGTTACAATTAGTACATACATTTACAAAGGGAATATACTCTTGAGGCAAAAGAAACATATCTATGCGTGAATATGCATTATGTCTTGTTGAGTAAAATGTATAACCTCTGTTTCCAGGATTTAATTCTCTCCATATATCAACTAGGCCTACTTCACTAGAGGCCAGTTTTAGGGCTTTAGATGAGTTATGATTACACACTGAAAATGTTGACCTATCTAAATTTGCATCAAAGCAACAATTAAAATCCCCTGCTAAGAGTCCCAAAGAAGTACAATATTGATTAAATAAAGTAACAATATTGCTCATAAATTTTGGAGTATCTGTATTGGGAGCATAGATGTTCATTAAAGTAATTTCTTGACCATACAGAGTGCCTTTAATTAAAATAAACCTTCCTTCTGTATCACTCTGTTGTTCTCTAAATAAAAAAGGAAATTTTTATGTATAAGTATAGCTGTTCCTCTTTTTTGAGTTGTGTAACTTGAAAAAAATACTTGGCCCACCCAATCTCTCTTAAGTTTTTGATATTCTGTTTCAGACATGTGGGTTTCCTGCAAAAAGGCAATACTAACTTTTTCTTTCTTAAGAAAACTGAGGACTCGTTTGCGCTTGATAGGGTGACCTAACCCTTTGACATTCTATGTTATTACTTTACATACATTTTCCATTTTACAGTAGTGCTTAGGTTACAGTGACCATCCATTTGTATACTCAAAGATGAAAGATTAGATACAATGCTCTGAGTCTGTTTAAACTGTGAGAACTGCAAACAGCGAGTTCCCATCTCCCCCCACCCCCCTTCCCTTTTGGCACGAGCCCTGTCCCCAAACGACAGGGCAGGCCCATAACTAAACGAACTCTGGACATATAATAACCAGTGAGATCGTGCTCAAATCCCCAGCACACAAATTTACAGAGGAAAAAAAATAACAATAAAAAACCTTGCCATTTCAAAAACTAACTGCGCTAAGACATTAAAATAATATATTAATTTAACAAATGTAAGTTATGTCCTCATAAATCAAAATTACAAGTTAAGTGTCTTTCAAAACAGAAGAAAAATGTAAAAATAACAAAAACGTCAATTTGTATTTTTCAGTCTTTGTCAGTCTTGGCAAGGTCAATATTTATACCCCAAGTACCTTGTTCATCATATTAATCCGATCCATATACAGTTACTCACATGGACATTTTAGCCAATGCTGCGATAAAACTCCTCGGCTTCTTTAGGAGGTGAGAACACGTAGATCTTTTTGTCATGCAAGATTTGCAGTTTGCAGGGTTGGACAAGAAATCCACGATACATCCCTTTATCAGCGAACAGTTTTCTGACGTTGTTAAACTCCCGGCGTTGTCACATAGTTTCAGCTGAGAAATCCTCGGAAAAATACAGCCTTTTTCCATCATAGGTGAATTCTCTGCGTCTTGTTGAGCGAAACACCAGTTCCTTTTCCTGGAATTTAAGAAAGCGAATGAGAACGGGTCTGTGTTGATTAGGTTTAGCTGGAGCTAGTGTTCTGTGAACCCGCTCCAGAGAGAACGGTGTGTCAGGTGTTATGTCCGTCCACCGAGGTAGCATGTCTTTGATAAAGTCCATGAGCGGTTTTGAGCCTTCTGCACCCTCACGAAGGCCGAACAGTCGGAGATTCTTCCACCTGCTGCGGTTTTCTAAATCTTCCACCTTTGCCTCCAGAAGATTCAGGCGTTTAGATGGTGAAGTCATGAAAGTGTCAGCCGTGTCCAGTCGGCTTTCCGCCGCCACAATGCGGTCTTCCGCGTCGTCGATTCTTTTTTTCTTTGGACATTACCGCATTTTTAATTTCAGTCAGGCTGTTCTCTAATGTCTTCACGGACGATGATACTTCACTTAATCGTTTATCAATACCATCCAATTTAGTTCCAAACTCCATTCTCAGTGTTTTCAATTCAGCTAACATGTCCAACGTATCCGCAATGACAGCCAGGTCAGCTTCGGCCTGAGATTTTTGTCTTTCCGTGCCTGTTCTACGAGCTCTGGTAAAAATGTCACACTGTTTCGAGGCCAAATGTTTGGACATACTCAGATTGTTAGTTTCGATCGGAATTGGTTAACTTTACAGGGGTATTATAGCTTTTCTGTGTACAGGTTATCGGAGCAAATCCGGGATCCGGTTCGAGTGAACGCTGGCGTGTCTGACTGCCGCTGCTCCCGGGTTAATTATTTTAAATATTAATTATTTTAAATATTTTAACGATATATTTGGATGTACCTACACGTTCGAAGCGTTGACCTGCTTTTCCTTCCCTCAAAATACTCACATATAACTACTTTGTGTGAGTTTTGGCGTTTGCGGTGGATGAACTCGCGACGGGGTCCGTGAGGTTCGACGCACGAGGGCTCGGGATCTACTGCTCTCGGCTGGCTGCTGTGCCGCTGGATGCGGCGAGGTTCGACTCGCGACGGCCCTGGATACTGCTTTCGGCTGGCTGGTGTGCAGCTGGTTGCGGTGGGGTTCGTGAGGTTCGACGCACGACGGCTCGGGATCTACTGCTCTCTTGGCTGGATGCTGTGCCGCTGGTTGCGGCGAGGTTCGACTCGTGACGGCCCTGGATACTGCTTTCGGCTGGTTGGTGTGCCGCTGGGAGCGGTGAGGCTTGAATCGCGGCGGTCCTGGACACTGCTCTCGGCTGGATTTCGTGTCCAGTCAGTGCTGACTCTGGTAATATTAAAAGGATGAAGTCTCTCTTACTCACTGTTCTGGTATGGTGCATCTGTGCTACTGCTTTCAGCTCTCTCTACCTTGCTTCTTCGGATTTTGATTATTATACTTGGGTAGTTATGACTCTTTTCTATTCATCCTTGGATTTGCATAATTTGAATCGTTCATATCATCTTCCTGCTGACATTTTTAAATCTTGTGCTTCCTTGGAAATTCTGCGCCGTCCTCGATATGTCCACCGAGGATCTCGTCGCAGTATTTGCATAGGTCCGCAACTCACCTCCAGTAACAATATCCCAGTACTAATTTCATCTCGTCGTTCATCATCAAAGGCGGTATCCCGGTCTGTAAATCCACTAAATTTCTGCTCAATTAAGTCATCAGCCTCAAATGCTGTAAATGCCGTGCCACAGACGGTGAAGATGGCCTTGTTAAATGCGAGGTCCTTATCAAACAAATCATTTATTTTAAATGACTTTTTCATCACAAAGTCGCTTGATTTTTTATTTGTGACTGAGACATGGCTGCAACAGAACGATTTTTTATCTCTTGGTGAACTTGCTCCTCATGACTGTGAATTTTTTAGCACTCTAAGGCATACTGGTCATGGTGGTGGTGTCGCTACTGTTTTTAAAAGCAATTTTAAAAACAAGAAACTGCATACTGATGTGTACTCCAGCTTTGAGGTACAGTTAATGAGAATTGATATAGGGGGGCCTGTGTTATGTGCACTGGTTTACAGGCCTCCAAAATACAACAAAGACTTCATTCAACAATTCTCAGAGTTTCTTGCTGATATCGTATCCCGCTGTGATAGACTGTTGATTCTAGGAGATTTTAATATTCACCTCTGCTGTCCATCCAAACCCCTGGTGAAAGAGTTTTTACACCTTATTGATTAGTTGAATCTGTCACAATTTGTGTCTAGCCCTACTCACAATCTGGGACACACATTGGATTTGGTGTTGTCTTATGGCTTCCCAATAACAAATCTGAGAGTAATTGATGCTGCCTTTTCTGATCATTTGCCAATTGTGTTTGAATCTGTCTGTGTTTCCACCACCCCTACTTGCCCTCAGTCTGTAAGCTACTCTCGTTTTATTCAACCATCAACTGCCAGCTTATTTTCAGAGCACTATCTAGCAAACTTTGCAGATGCCGCCTTTTTCGACAAATTAAATACAGAAGAGATGTTGGAGGTTTTCACTAATTCCTGCTCCATTTCTATTGACTCCGTTGCTCCCCTTAAGCCAAGGAAAGTGAAGAGAAACAACAACACTCAGCCCTGGTTAAATGCTAACACCCGTGCTCTCAGACAGGAGTGTCGTAAGGTAGAGCGAAAATGGAAAAGGGACAAACTCCAAGTATCATATCAGTGTCTAAGAGCATGCTTAGCTAGTTACCAAAAATCAGTCAAAGAGGCTAAGTCTGAATTTCTTTCTAAACTCATTACTGAAAATGTGAACCGGCCGAGGATGCTGTTTAAGACTTTTGATTTGGTACTAAATCCCGTACCTGCTCCATCTCTTGATCCATCTCGGGAGACCTGTGAGAACTTTTTACAATTTTTTGACAATAAAGTACAGGATATCAGAGCTTTTATTAAGCCATCAATATTTGATCCTCCATTGAGCTGTCCACCTACAGAGTTATTAACCTGTTTTCACCCCATTTCCTCTGTCCAGCTAACTGGTATTGTTTCTAAGGTTAAATTGTCCACCTGTGAGTCTGATGTTATTCCAGCTCGTCTTCTTAAGGAAGTGTTTGCAACCTTGTGTCCGGCTGTTACAGCTATCATTAATAACTCTTTGGAAAGTGGAGTTGTACCGGCTAGTTTTAAACATGCTATAGTTCATCCTCTGCTAAAAAAAACCTCATCTTGATCATTCTATTTTCAGTAATTTCAGGCCTATTTCCAAATTACCTTTTATCTCAAAACTGTTAGAGAGAGTTGTCTACAGTCAGTTGGATTCCTACATTAGAATGTCCAATGTTCTAGACACTTTCCAGTCGGGTTTTAGATCACTACACAGCACTGAAACTGCATTGTTGAAAGTCAGCAATGACCTTCTGCAAGTTCTTGACACTGGTTCTTATGCTGTACTTGTTTTGCTGGATCTTAGTGCAGCATTCGACACAATCGATCATAGTATTCTGTTACAGCGTCTGGAAAAGTTGGTGGGTATTCAGGGTGTCGCTCTGCAGTGGTTGGCCTCTTATCTTAAAGACAGAACCTTCTCAGTGAGTATTGGGAAGTTTTCTTCTTCATTGGCTCCTTTGTCATGTGGCGTGCCCCAAGGTTCCATCTTAGGCCCTCTTCTTTTTTCATTATACATGCTTCCTTTGGGTGCCATTTTTAAGAAATATAAAATCTCCTTCCACTATTATGCTGACGATACACAGTTTTATCTTCCAGCAAAAACTGACGGCGGTGGCTCTTTGGATGTGCTGTACGATTGTCTTGAGGAGATAAAAGGCTGGATGGCTCATAATTTTCTACAGTTAAACGAAAGCAAAAGTGAAATTTTGATTTTAGGTCACTCTAGAACTTCATCTGATTTTAATTTAGGGTCCCTTTCCACTAGTGTTCAGCCTTATGTAAGAAATATTGGGGTTACATTTGATTCGTTTCTCAACTTCGATAAACAAATTAGTACAGTGGTAAAGGGCAGCTTTTTCCATCTGAGATCCATTGCTAAGTTGAAACAGTCGTTGCCTCATAAAGACTTGGAGACTGTAATACATGCTTTCATAACATCACGTCTGGACTACTGTAATTCCCTTTATTGTGGACTGCCTCAAACGGCGATTTCTCGTTTACAAATTGTCCAGAATGCTGCAGCGAGGCTTCTTACTGGAACTAGAAAGAAGGATCACATTTCTCCTATCTTAGCATCTTTACACTGGCTTCCTGTAAAGTTCAGAATTGATTTTAAAATAGCTGTTTTTGTGTACAAGGCGTTAGCTGGCCTTGCACCAAAATATATCAGCGACCTTCTGATGGCTTACTCTCCTCAAAGAGCTCTTAGGTCCAGTAATCAGTTTCTCTTAACGGTCCCTCGTTGTCGCTGTAAAACCAAGGGTGGCCGGGCTTTTTCAGCTACTGCCCTGAAACTCTGGAATAGTCTGCCTGTAAATGTGAGACTCGCTTCTTCACTAGCTAGTTTTAAGTCTGCTCTCAAATCTCATTTGTTCTCCCTGGCTTTTGAATAATGCCTGCTTAAGGCTCTGTTGCCAATTTAACTTGGATTGTCTTTTATGTTTTTAATTTTCATATGATTTTTTTTTATATACTGTTTTTGCTGTATTGCATTTGTTTCTCTTGTACAGCACTTTGGCGCAACTCTGTTGCTTTTAAGCGTGCTATAGAAATAAACTTTGACTTGACTTGACTTGAAATCAATCAACCAGCCATCTTCGCCAGAGCCACGTGACGCCCGATGGAACAGTATTCTAAAGTGTTACCACAGATAGTCTACTAATACTCTAATAACTGCTAGTTGACATGTAGACAGTTGCAATGTTACTTACTGTTAGTAGAATGTCTAAAGTGGACTATCAAAATAAAGTGTTAACATTCAATCTGCAGCCTTCTGGTAAACGCTTCCATAGTCTAGAAAAGTTTTAGTCTTGACTAGAAAAAGTTAACAAGAGCATGTTTTTTAGTAAAATAAAAAGCAGGCAGCGTTTTGGTTACAAATAGCAGCCGAGGGCATCTTTTGTTGCTATAACAACAGCTGCAACGGTAGCCTAGCGCTGTGTGCTGCAGAAATGTCGGCTTTTGAAGTTAACGGGGAGGATGTAGGTTTACAACAACGTTTGTCAGAGCGCAACATTATACGGGGAAGGAAACTGTATGGTGCTTCCAACAATTTAGTCCAGGAGATCCGGTTGGATGATGCACGATTTCATACAATTCCTTGCGCTCCGAAAGTAGTACGATCTGTCTGGCTATCTTCTCCTTTTCTTGTTGTTTTTGTTATGGAAATGACTCGCCACTCGCTTGTCAAAAAGGCACTTGATGTAGGGCGTTTTTATTTTTCAGAAAAGTTGAACTTTTTTCAACTTGAAAAGACACTCTGAGCTGCAGAAAAAGACAGTGGCGTTTTAAAAAGTGCTCAGAACTTTTTTAAAAAAACATGGTTTACTCCATAGGATTATAATGTAAAACAGATGCTGGCAGCTTCAAAAAAAAGACGCCAAGTGTGAACATAGCCTTAAGTTCCTGGGGTATATTTGTACCAATAGCTAAAAATAGATAGCTCCGCTTAATTTAATTTCGCTTCTGTACTCTTCTGTCTGATATAGCAGACCATCTCAGTTTATCTCCGGCTCTGCAGCAGCTGGGCCAATCAACGAACAGAGGGTGGGCTGAGAGCTGTGACGTAGACACTAAGCGCATAATTTAAGTTTGTAGTTTAGGTTTGGGAAATCTAAAGTGGACATGGAGACACGGGATGCTATTCGCCCTGTTGTGGAGAATATTACAGGCATTTGCCAACTGAAGCCTGAACAAGAAGAGTGTTTTTACATTTTGAATGGAGGTGATTTTGTGGCCCTACTCCCGACAGGTTTTGGGAAAAGTTTAATTTATCAACTGTTAGCGACCGTCAGCGAGAAACTGGGGAGGCCAAAGTCCGGCAAGGCGATAATTGTGGATGCGTAGATTTACTTCACATAATCTGCAAAAGTCGTTCACAGCCATCTTCATTCCGGTATTTCGCTCGATGGTTTTGTTTTCGCCGCATACCTGTGTTTACAGCGGAAGTTCGAGGCGGCTGAGCCGGCGATTAACATACGTCATAACCAACCGTTATGTGATTGGCTTACGGGTACACCAATGATTTTAAACTTCAGACAAGCGCCCGCCCACGAGAAAGTAAATGCTTGTCAATTATGCCCTTCCAGACTCTGTCTACGAAGCAAAGCGAAGTAGCAGAGTTTGGTATTACCAGGCTAAAAAATAGATTGTATGTGTCAAAATGATTGATTTTTCTTTTATGCCCAAAACCATTAGGACATTAAGTAAAGATAATGTTTCATGAAGATTTAGATTTTTTTGCACCCTCAGATCCCAGATTTTCAAATAGTTGTATCTCGGCCAAATATTGTCCTATTATAATAAACCATACATCAATGGAAAGTTTATTTATTCAGATTATGTATAAATCTCAATTCCGAAAAATTGACCCTTATGACTGATTTTGTGGTCCAGGGGCACATATATTCTCTATGGGTGCTTCTCATTTCTTATTTGTGCATCCTCGTTTCCTTTCCTTGCGCCTTAGCTCCACTCCCCTTAGGATACGAGGGAAGGATGCAAGGAAAGGAAATGAGGACGGAGGAATCAAAGGATGAACACTGGCATATTCTTGACCACTCACTTCAAAAACGTCATCAGCTGCACTATAGGAATCTGCCCTTATGTTGTTAAAGTTTGTTATTTAAGGCATTCATAATAAATATTAATAAAGCAAGAAGCCCTGTTGAAATATATGACATGTATGGTTTATTTAAACTGCAAAGGTAAAATATAAATGTAAATTATTACGACAGATGTGAAGGGGAAGTAGAATTTATACATGCATCACGTTTTGTCGATAAAACACTTTTGCAAAGGATACATCTGTGTATCCTTGCTCATGACTCCTCAGGAAGCCTCCTCACTCCTCTATCCTCGCCTCCTCGCAGTGCAATTACAGAACTGAGATGTCCTACAAGAGCTCGATCGGTTTCCGGGTCATAGGATGGAGTACGGAGGAGCGAGGAAACAAGGAGGGATATTGAGAAGCACCCTATATAACTGTGTACGTGACAAATAAAACCTTGAATCCTTGAAAATTACAATAATCTGTCACGTTTAATAGCAATTGCAATTGAGCAATTGTTAATCATCAAGTCAGATAAACTAACTAGCAAATTATCAAGAAGTAACATAACATGTTGCTACATATTGTGAACTAAAAAACCTGTAGTCTAGCGCCCTCCTGGGTCCACCAATTCTCAAAGTCCTTTTGGAGTTTCACTTTCAACTTTTCATGCAACAGCTGTAGATGTTCAATCTCTGTCTTCAACCCTTTTAAACATCCAGATTTGAACTTGTAACTATAAAAAAAAGAAAGAAACAAATCAATATGAGTAATGTACTGTATACAAGGCATATTCCATAAAAAGATAATAAAACTTCATAAAGTATTATACTGTAAATTATAAATTATAAGATCAAAGAAGGTTAGAGTAGTGAATAACATATTTGAGTAATAAAATGAGACACACTTTTTCTTTTCCTCCTCTATCTCCTTGAGAACTCTCTCCTCAACATAGTCTGACTCTGATGCTGTTTGGTTTCCTGTTAAGCCTATACAGAACAGAACAAAGAGGTACAATAAGAAACTGGTGCAATGTAATGTGACTTATTCAGAACTGTTATCAACTGTAATTAACAAAAAGCTGGACAAATTTTCCAAAAGTCAAAACAATGAGAAATTTGGAATGGAAAACGTGATTCGCAAAAAAAAAAGAGAAGAAAATCCTGTTGTGCTAAATATCCACAGTAACAGTATTATAGATTTTTACAATCACTAGGGAATATGTCTCATATTTAGTTAGATATATTTAGTTTTTCAAAACTTTTCACACTGTTACCACACTTTTAACAACTCTCAATGTAAAGACACTTAATATTTAGTAATACTATCACATTTGATGGCACTGTGCTTATTGGATGAGAACAAAACTATTTAGATTAATAATGACACTATTGTCTTCTGTAGAGCTGCTTTATAGCTCAATTAAAATGTGTTCATAATTGACAAATTCAGCAACATCAACACTGTTTTAAATTCAATTCATTGAACTAAATTGAAACAACACTGAACTGACTCAAGTTGAATATCAACACTACTGTTTGCAGTAGAACTGCTTAATGCTGAATTTAGCTTGTATCATAATTGATGCTCACACAGGACTTAAAATCGAATTGACTGTAGCTGAATAATAACACTAAACTAACAGAAAAACAAATAAACAAACAAACAAACAAATAATTCTATTCACAGTCATATGACATGTAGCCAGGGCTGGGGAGTAATTAAATACATGTAACGGCGTTGATATGAATAATTGTATTTCATTGTAATTACATTTTAAATAGGTGGTAATCAAATTACAGTTACATCCGAAAAGTATTTTAGATTACCAAAGTGATTACTTTGAATTTTAATGTAATTTCTTAATTTAATATTTAAGTAGGGATTTTAACCAATAAGGCAACCGATTTTCCATTGAAAAAAAAACAAAAACAAAAAACAACTGCGTGCAGCAGTTCATTTAGCAACTCGTAGTGAGAGTGCATACGCTTATCACCACGACACAACAGAAAGTCATTTGCGTAATGCATTTCTCTCGTGGAAATTCAAAGACTATTTTATAAATCTGAAAAAGGATGTAGGCCTACATCTCAATGCAGTGCAATGCCTACCTGCAACAAAACTTCTATCAGCATCGAAGGATACAACGTCTAATCTGAAAAAGCATCTTGAGGGAAGTTGTTCTTGATCTTTGAAAGATTTTATCCAGTAATAATAAATATATTAATAATAAATATAACTCATTTGTCTATTTTCTCATATTTTGAGTGTTGAATGGTTATCATATTTCTAATAATTTAATTAACAAATGACACCGAATTCTCCTGTAATTCACACTCTGCATTCAGTTAACAGATCCATACGAATCATGCATGAAATAAAAGTTTATAATTTCAAACGATAGCTTCGTGTGCTTTACAGATGAAAGTGAAGTCTTTATTCATTCGAAATGTGCAAGAATAGATAATCTTTGGCACAGTAATGCGATGATTTGATTCATGAACATAATTCTTTTGAATCAATCTTTTAAATGCATAATTTATTTTGTTTAACAAAACCAGTGTGAATGGTTCACATTAAACTGGATAGATCTGGGGTATGTTTCCCAAAAGCATCATTAGTGAACTGTGGTTGTTAAATTACATAACTATAACGACATTACTTGCGACCGTAATTGCTTTGGGAAACGAGCCCTGTCAATTTTGACTCAGCGATTCTTTTGTGACGATCGCTTCTCCATAGAGAGGATTATGAAGTAATCACATAAAGTTGAGTCCATTCATTAAACGAATCTGTTGTATAACTTGGAGAACTGTGCCAGTTGTTAGCCAGTTGGCTACTGTTATGATATGTTTGGTGTGTTTGGATTCGTTTTGAAGCTTGGAATGCAGCATGAAACAGCACGCCCTGCTAAAAAAAACAATAGAACCCTGCCCAAAACACAATAGAAAATGTAATGGTTTTAATGGTTATAATGGGAATTGTATTGGTTTTAATGGAAACTATAATGGTGTCTACTGGTATGTGATGGATTCTATTGGTGGGATATTAAATCCTATTGGAAAAACGCCCAAAACACACTACAAAAATGAATTTTGTAATGGTTTTACTGGAAAAAGCTAATGGTTTATAATGGTATTTTAATGGAAACCATTAGAATTTCTGTGATGGTTTCTATTGGGCTTCTATTGTTTTTTTTTTGTTTGTTTGTTTGTTTGTTTATTTGTTTGTTTTTAGCAGGGCGGAATCCCATTCATTGTATTCAAATTTAATTTATATTGATTGTAGATTTAAATGGCATAACAACATTTTTTTGTTGTTCATAGAAATGCTGTGGAAAACTGATGTTAAAAAATGCAAAGAAAACACTCATCTTGTGACTGGAAGTTGTCACTTTTATTTAGAGTTGGAAAACATAAAAACAAGACATCAAGTTAATATGTTCCTTTGTGTTACATACAGTAATTCAAAGTATTCTAAAGTATTTATATTAAGTTACTAAACCTAAGTAATCTAACAAAATACATTACAGATTACTTTTTAAAGCATGTATTTTGTAATCTGTAGTGAAATACATTTTAAAAGTAACCTTCCCAGCCCTGCACGCGGGGGCCAGCCGCGGATAGTTGTAACGCAGTGACAGCCAATGAAATTGAAGCATTTCAACAGCTAGCCAAAGAGCGGAAATGATGTCACAGCCAATCAGATTTTTTCATGCATTTATTTGGACCGGGGTTCGAATCCCACTCACGCAGGTCTAAACCATTACACAAACACAGCTTTGTGCTTTTATCAAACTGTAAAATTTATCAATACATTACAGCTGCAAAGTATTTAAAATTTGTGTATTCTGAATAGATGATTAGTATTAAAAGAAATACAGTAAAATAATAGTATACATTACATGGTTATATGCAAACATGAATTATATAATAATGGTTATATTATACATGAATGGTCTCTATTAAATGGCTTTTGAAATGAAAATAAGAGGCATTTAAATTTAATTCAAACTAAGTAATATTCAAGTACTAAATTAAAATTGAATGAGTGATGGAATCATTTAAGTCACACTTAAGTTAAATAATCAATTAAGTGTTTCCAAAACCATAGAAACTGTAAAATATTTTTCCTATGAAAAAGAATACGGCACTCGTGAGGCAATTTGTAATTTTCAGTTGTTTTTATTAAAAGCTTTAAGCACTTTTTAAGATGAGTAAATACTGATCCAAAATAATGAAGTACAGAGAAAAATAGAATTCTGACAAAATATACATATTACAGTCTCACACTGAAAAATAAACAAATCAAAATATACAGTATATACATGAGTTAAATATTACTAGGGGGGGCAAAAGAACAAGAAATGTCATTTATTTCTTTTTTTCCTGCCACACATCTCTGTCTTTTCATCTCATAAAATGCAGACTCTTTAAACTTTCTCCTGCACCCGTTTCTTTGTGTCCTCAAGTTCACTCTTAAATAACTCTGGGGTGTGTTAGTCCTTAATCACTGTAAGCATTAAAACACCTTTGTGGAACAGTAGAAGTACCTGACAGGGCCTTGCTGATTAAGAAAAAAGTGGATAGAGGAACCATTTTTGGCTGTCCACAAGCAAGACAAGTCTTCTCCTGCTCAGGTTGCTGCTGCCGCTCCATAACACAATTGTCTCAATGGTCTCATGAGTTAGGAGTGTGGTCAGAGCAGGTGCTGGTGGGTTTACATCCGCAGGCTTCATTGTTACCACCAGCACACTGGTTGTTTTATTACCTGCTTTCAAGACGTTTCTCTGGAGTTGTTTAAAGAAGAACTGGTGTTCAGCAGTTTGGCCAGGTGCTTGACATACAGTGAAACGTGCAGTTTTGTGGTCGAATGGAGCATGCTGTTTGGATCAGTAGAGGAATTGTGGACCGTTACTGCATGCTCCTGAGGATGTCCTTCTTCCCACGTTTATTAAGCAAGTTGTCAATGGGCTCTGTGTTTGTGCTCCAGTACAAACACCCTGCCACCAGTCTTCACAGGTCCAGGGGGTCTCAGGTGAGGCCAGCAGAGGCAGAGGTGGCGTATATGTGCTTCCTACACAGAGGGGAAAAATGAATTAATTTCTGCTTTCTGAAAATTCTGATAGAGGCTCCACATGGGAACCATGATATGAAAACAGCGAGGGCACAGGCAGTGTACCAGTGGTGTCTGCAACAAGTTGAATATTCAGTTTAATGTGTAAGAAAACAGAGTTTCTGCAGGTTTTATGAAGGTTAAGTTAAAACATTTTTAAGACCAAGTAAAGCAAATTTGAGGAACAAATGAGAAAAAAACAAAAATATGTTTTGTAGAATGTAAATGTCTGGAGAGAAACATAATGAGTTGTATTAACTTCAGAGTTTGAAAATACAATTTCCAACGGATATTCATAATTTTTTAAATTCATTTTTACAAAAACGCACTGAAACACTCTGCTCCAGACGCTAGAATATGGAAATATCTTTTACTGCAGCTTCAGATCATGCTGCAAAAAAGTGATGTTCTTCCTCAGTATTTTTGTCTTGTTTTCCAGTGCAAATGCCTAAAGATTCTTAAATAAAATACATTTACTGGAGATACAAATGACATAAAATACAAAGTCTTGTTTGAAGTGATTTTGTGATTAAAACAAAAACTAATATCTGCCATTTAGCAAAAAAAGTAACCTTAATTTAAAGGGAAGTTTTAATAGCTCATAGACTGATATTTGTTATTGTTTTAAGAATAAACTCTTTTAATTTCATTACATTTTCAAGACATATCTTGATTGAAAGATGTTTGATATTTGTATTGGAAGACAAGACAAAATACAGAGGAAGAGATTCATGCACTTTTTGCTTTGCATCCAACATTTTATGAATTTAAGGCTTTCTGCTCTGATTTAAAACTTTAAGGCATTAATTTGTGTAAGGGTAAATTAAGACATTTTAAGACTTAACCTGCAGAAACCCTATGTGTATGATGTAGTTGATGTGTCCAATATTTACCTGTATCTGACTGAGGATCTGCATGGGTACCAGGAGAAGATGACAGCAGTGTAGAAACAGTGGTCTCTACAAGAACATCACAATAGAAATATTACGAAAAGCAATAATTCTATTACAGACACAGACACAGACACACACACTATAATACTGTAGTACTCCTGCTGTTCTTGGCAGACTGATATTCATTTACAATTTCATGGCTGTACTGTAAATATAACGGCCAATACAGTAACAACAGTGGTAAATTTATTTTTGTGACTCTACTGCTAAAATACCACGGCTAAATTATGGTTACTATAGTAAAACCATGGTCAGAAAACATTTCTGAACTGTGGAATACATGTGATATCATTACAAAAATGAGAATAATGGTTACGCCCATTCATAATTTAGCTTGTAATCAACAGATGACGTGTTAATGACAAACAATACACAGAACCGTAAATTACAGCCATGTTCATTCATAATTTGACGTGCAAACAATTAACCTACGATAAGCTATAGTAAACAAACGTTTGGAAACGAACAAAGTTTACTAACGTGATTTCAGCATTAACGGTAACTAAACGTAAATTGATGTCACATAAAGTATCTTACCTTTGACAGATGCGTTGAGAATGTGTAGAAATAAACAACCGAGGCTGTTTTCTTCTTCTGCGAATTCAAACTTCCCGCGGGTGCCGAAACGCGGAAGAGCGCCACGAGAGCGCTAGCGGGCGAAAGCATATTGCATCCGTAGTGGTTCAGCACTACCATTGAGAATGAATGGGAAACGGTTTAGGGCCGTTTAGCTAAAGAATCCGCGGCCGCCGCGCGGGGCTCTTAAGACTGGTTGCACACTGTAGCTAAGCAGGATCGAGCCTGGTCAGTACCTGGATGGGAGACCTCCTGGGAAAACTAGTTTGCTGTTGGAAGATGTTTTAGTGAGGCCAGCAGAGGGTGCTCACCCTGTGGTCTGTGTGGGTCCTAATGCCCCAGTATAGTGACAGGGACAATAATTTCCAGGCGCTGCTCTTGTAGCGACTGGCTGAGTTTGTTAAGTGAATTTAGATTTTTTTTTTATGCATTTAAAACGAAGATGATAAGTCTGTGGAAGATTGTGCTGTTGCTGCTGTTGATCAATTGGAGAAATTTGACCTTAGTTTGGGCACATTGTGGAGTCTTGGCGGAGAGCGTGCCAGCGATGACCAGGGAGCTCCTGTTGGGCTTGCGTTCGAATGCCGTTCCTGTTGATCCCGCTTGGAATATTCCTGGAGAATTAATTCGGCCTTCTGTGAATTCGAGGCCCAAAGAGGAGAGTAAGGAGGAAACGTGGGAGTCGAGGTGGAGTTCGACGCAGATTAAAGAGGGCTCAAATATTTACTCCATTGCCTGGAATACTTCTAGGCAATGTACGCTTGCTTCGACACAAACTGGATGAATTGTGAGCCAATGTGATTTTCATGCACAAATACAGAAACACGCATATAATGGGATTTACTGAAACTTGGCTGAATGAATCAGTTGCTGATAGCACCTTACAAATCGAGGGTTTTGGAACACCTATCAGGCTGGACAGAGATAAAGATGCAATGGGGAAAAAACACAGGTGTTTGTGTTTATATTAAGGAAAGCTGGTGTAATACAGCAATAGAACGATATACGATTTGTAATTCAGATATTGAACATATTGCGGTTTCGGTACACCCATTCCATCTTCCTCGAATTCCCTCAGCTGTTTTTTTGTAGTAGTATATTTATCCGCGTGCCAAGACTGATATGGCATTTGAAACTGTCAAAAATGTCCTGGATAATATATCTTCAGATGCACTGAAATTTATTTTAGGTGATTTTAGTCAGTGTATCATGGACAAATATTTAAAGGGATATTTTCAATATGTTACATGTGCTACCCATGCTGATAAAGTTTTGGATAGATGTTATGGCCCCATTCCGGGAGCTTATAGGTCTCTGTCACTACCACCTCTTGGTTCATCTGATCATAATATTATCATGTTGTCTTCTGTGTATGTTCTCATTGTTAAGCAAGTGAAGAGAGAAGAACGATTTGTTCAAGAATGGACACCTTCTAATATTGAAATTTTAAAGGATTGTTTTGATTGCACCGATTGGAATATGTTTTTGAACACATGCTCTGATCTTATTGAACAGGTGCTCACAGTTTCTAATTATATTACTTTCTGTGTTGATTCTGTCATACCTACAAAAAAGATCACCTTGTATCGCAATAATAAACCTTGGGTTACAAAGGAGTTAAAAAGTATATTGAATATGAAGAAGAGAGTATTTCTCTCAGGAACTAACGAGGAGTAAAAAAGATAGATCGATAGATAGATAGATAGATAGATAGATAGATGTGGTAGAACACTGAGTCACTGTGCTGAACAGTTTAGTGGAGTTTTCCACTTACTTTCCACTTAATCTCCTTTAGATCTAGAGTTGGTGCCAGATTTATGGAAAAGTTCAATTATTGTGCCTATACCTAAAAAAGCAAAGCCAGAATTGTTGAATGACTACCGTCCTATTGCCTTGACTTGTTTGGTCATGAAGGTTTTTGAAAAAGAGATAAAAATGTATGTGATGACAGTTGTCGGAACACTTTTAGATCCGTTGCAGTTCGCATATCGCGCTGGAAGAGGTGTAGAGGATACACAACTGTTTTTGTTGAATGCTCTCAGCCGACATCTGGAAAATAGTGGAACCTTTGCGCGGCTTTTGTTTGTGGACTTTTCGTCTGCATTTAATTTTTTGCATCCTATTATTTTAAGTCAAAAACTTATTAGTCAGTTCAATTTTAACTATGGTTTAGTTTTATGGATTATGAATTTTTTAACAGATAGGAAACAAAAGGTTAGAGTTAATGGGGTCTTATTAGACACGTTAAATATTCACCACAAGGCTGTGTACTTTCTCCTGTTCTTTTCATTTTATATACAAATGATTGCCAGATTTTGTATAATAATAGTTATTTGGTAAAATATGCAGACGATACTGTGCTTCTGTCCTTGCTGTCATATCCAGATCAGGAATATGGTCCAGTTTTGGATGCTTTTATTCTATGGTGTAACAGGACGAAATTAGATTTGAATGTGACAAAAACGAGAGAGATGATAATCAGTTTTAGTAAGAAAACACTTGCACCTCAAAGGGTGGTCATTAATGACACACAGGTTCATGTAGTGGAAGAATACAAGTATTAAGGCACGATTATTGATAATAGGCTGAAGTTTGATCAAAACACAGATGGAATCATTAAAAAGTCACATCAAAGATTTTATGTGTTGAGGAAACTGAATTCTTTCAATGTACAGAGGGTCATTCTTAGGACTTTCTATAATTCATTTGTTGAAAGTGTCCTGTCCTTTTCCTTTATTTGTTGGTTTTCCTTATTGTCTACAAAGAACAAAAATCGTTTGCAAGGTATTGTTAATATTTGTTCAAAAATTGTAGGTGTTCCCGTCTTACATTTTATTATGAACAGCAAGTGATGAGACAGTTGGTCCAAAATGCAGCAGCTAGAGTCCTTACTAGAACCAGGAAATATGACCATATTAGCCCGGTTCTGTCAACACTGCACTGGTTCCCTATCAAACATCGGATAGATTTTAAAATCTTGTTAATTACTTATAAAGCCCTAAATGGCTTAACTCCTCAGTACTTGAGCGAGCTCTTATCACACTATAGCCCTCCATGTCCACTGCGTTCTCAAAACTCTGGCCGTTTGATAATACCTAGAATATCAAAATCGACTGCGGGCGGCAGATCCTTTTCCTATTTAGCACCCAAACTCTGGAACAATCTACCTCTGTTCGGGAGGCAGACACACTCTGTCAGTTTAAATCTAGATTAAAGACCCATCTCTTTAGCCTGGCTTACACATAACACACTAATACGCTTCTATTATTCAAATCCGTTAAAGGATTGTTAGGCTGCATTAGTTAGATCAACCGGAACCGGGAACACTCCCCATAACACATTGTGTACTTGTTACATCGTAAGTAGAATGGCATCTATGCTAATATCTGTCTGTTTCTTTCCTATTCTGTTTCTCAGTCCGCATCCGATCAGATGGTGGATCAGCACAAAGAGATGATGTCTACAGCCCTGATCTTCAGCGGAGACCAGGACACCCAGATGAGCCCCAGAGACATATCTCCAGTGAAGACCTCGATTAAAATACAATAAAACTAAAAATATAATAAAATAACTAAAAATATAATAAAATACCTAACTACATAATACTATTATTGTTAGAAATTGCAATAAAATAAAAAATAGAAATATAAACTTTTGAACTGCGGGTTTGTCGAGAACTGGCCCTGCGACTGAGCCTGGTTTCTCCCAAGGTTTTTTTTCTCCATTCTGTCACAGAGGGAGTTTTGGTTCCTTGCCGCTGTCACCTCTGGCTTGCTCAGTTGGGACACTTAATTTATAGCGATTATCGCCGATTTGGTTGCACAGATACTATTTGAACTAAACTGAGCTGGACGATGACATCTCTGAATTGAATAATGAAATGCCTTTAACTGAAAGTGAGTGCTTAATCTTATCATTGTACATTACTGACACTCTATCTTCCAATTTGATACTGTTAAGTGCTTTGACACAATCTGTATTGTTAAAAGCACTATATAAATAAAGGTGACTTGACTTGACTTGATGAGGATGGCGCATAAAATTATAGGAGATTATATAGGATATAGGATATAGGAGACGTTTAAGGTCAATTAGATGTTCCACAAATCGGTACAAATTTACTCTTGTGCCTGAAGCAATACCTTTATGTAATAAATTTAGTTGATTTAGATGACTTATTTGTTTTTTTTTCTTTCTTTCCCCCCGTTTTTATGTACTTGGTGTATTTTGAGTATGTGTATTTGTGTGTTAAGTGTTGTATATGTGAAACGCTACGACAGTCTGAATTAATTGCCCCAAGGGGATAAATAAATATTTAAACTAAACTAAAAATACTGTAATAAGCACCACCCTTTGGATGAGACAGTAAACCGAGGTCCTGACTCTTTGTGGTCATTAAAAATCCTGTGGAAATCGTAAAGAGTGGGGGTATAACCCTGGTGCCCTGGCCAAGTTGCACTGTCCCTTGTCAATCATGGCCTCCCAATAATCCCCATTCACTGAATTGGCTCTATCACTCTCTCTCCTCTCCGCCTGTAGCTGGTGTGTGGTGAGCGTACTGGCACTATTGTACTGTGGTTGCCGTCACATCATCCAGGTGGAAGCTGCACACTCGTGCTGGATGAGGAGAGATCCCCTCACATGACAGTAAAGTGCTTTGGGTGTACATCAATACACAATAAACCTGTAAATACTGTAAATACCTCATTCATTTATTTATTTATTTAGTCATTTTTGTCTTCATTTTATTTATTTTAATACATCATATATCATATTTGAAACTGCTTTGAAACAATCTACTTTGTGTAAAGCATTACAAAAATAAAGGTGACTTGACTTCACATTCAAAATTCATTACTCATTACTACTAAAACACTTACATACATGTCTCAAATCAAATCATTCTTCCATAGTACTAGCAAAGTTTATCACTCAAAAATCAATAGGTCTGTCCCAAATCGCGTACTTATGCACTATTCTATGACATTTTGTAGAATAAATAGTGTGAGTTGTGTGTTCACACTGAAAATTCCTGCAATTAAAATACCCAGTGTCACACCCATGGACTTTTTTGTTGTGATTTCATTCCCCATGTGCTCTGTGACCTAGTTTCCCGTCTGTGTCTGATTGTCATTTGGTTCAGGTGTGTCTAGTTAATTATCTTCATTTGCCAATGTATTTAAGTTGTGTTCAGTTCACTGTTCTCTGTCCAGACTACTTGGTCCCTACGTGTGCATCCTGCCTATCCATCCTGTATTTACCCTCTTGCGGATTATTAAAGACTATTTGCATCTATCTTCGCCGCCTTTGTGCATTTCTCTCACCATAGCATGACAGAAGACCTGACCTAGAAGAGAAATTCTGCGGCATTTCCCCAAGTTTTGTTTTTGTTTGGAGAGTTATGGTCGAACCAGAGCCCAGCCTACCAGGCTACTACACCCTACTTCGCGAAGCTACAGTTTGAGCCCGTCGCTGGCACTCACGGTGCTGGAAGTGGCCTTATGGTGTGTAAGCCCCCAAAGCCCCGTTCCTAAGCCCCCTGAGCATCCTGAACTAGCCTCCCTCTCCCACCATCTCTGTACCAGTCCTCACTATCACCACCGCTGTCTCCTGGCAACCCCTCAGCTCACCCTCAGTCCACCATCTGTGTGGTGAGATCACCACAGGTCTGCCAGTCTCCATCAGCATGGTGGCTGGAGGATCCCTTGTCTCCGTCTCCAGCCTCTGAGTCCCGGACTTCGCCTCGACCCATCAACCCAGCGGCTCCACCATGGCTCCTAGCTACCTCCTCTCCACCGTGGCCCATCAGTCCACCAGCTCCGTAGGGCTCCCTCGTCCCTCCGGCTCCACCTTGGTCAGTCGTCGACCATCCACCACCTCGGGACTCCACTCCTCCGGCTACACCTTGTTTCTCTGTCCCTCTGGCTTTGTCAGGCTCCTCCTTCCCTCCGGCTCCACCTCGGTCCTCTGTCACTCCGGCTCCACCACAGCCTTCCGGATCCTCTCTGTCGCCCTGGCTCATCAGCTCTCCATCTCCACCTCGGGCTCCACCACCACCTGCTCCGCAGCCATTGGTCAGCCCCCTGGAGCCTTCAGCCCTTCCTCCACCATGGCTCCTCCCTCTGTCGGCTCCACCGCAGGTCACCTTCATGGATGCGGTCTGGGTCCTGCCTGGCTCCTCCTGTCTTCTCCCTGGCTCCTCCCTCCATCTGATCCGCCTTGACTCCTTCTGGCTTCATCCTGGCTCCTCCCTCCATC
This sequence comes from Acrossocheilus fasciatus, assembly GCA_036784905.1. NCBI lineage: Eukaryota > Metazoa > Chordata > Actinopteri > Cypriniformes > Cyprinidae > Acrossocheilus > Acrossocheilus fasciatus. The sequence continues at coordinate 25,725,459 of CM071954.1, read as the reverse complement.
TGATCCGCCCTGGTTCTTACCGTTTCCTCCATGGTTCCTCCTTCCGTCGTGTCCACCCTGGACTCTGTTCATCGTTCTCCTCCCGGGTGTCCATCCTCTGCCTGAACCTCCCCCTGTATTGTCTGTCTGCCTGCCTTCCTGCCAGCCCCTTTGCCATCCCCTGTCACCATCCCATATCCACTCCTTTGTCCTCCTCCTAAGTCCCCCTCCGTCCCTCACTTTTTCTTTGCGGCGTGAGGTCGCGCCTTCCGGGAGAGGGCGAACTGCCACACCCATGGACTTTTTGTTGTGTTTTCATTCCCCATGTGCTCTGTGACCTAGTTTCCTGTCTGTGTCTGACTGTCATTTGATTCAAGTGTGTCTAGTTAAATATATTCATTTGTCAATGTATTTAAGTTGTGTTCAGTTCACTGTTTTCTGTCCGGTCTACTTGGTCCCTATGTGCATCCTGCCTGTCCGTCCTGTATTTATCCTCTTGTGGATAATTAAAGACTACTTGCATCTATCTTCGCCTTCTTTGTGTGTTTCTCTCACTGTAGTGTAACACCCGGATGATGCACTTAGATAACCAAAAAAGAAAAGAGTGTGGAATGTTGGACACTTCATGCACTCAACACAGCTTTAATTATGTTGTGATGGAGGAGGGGGGTATCAGACTCCGATTATAAATGAAAAAACCTTATAAAATTCACTACATGGTTGAATACATAGTGAATAAGTGCATAGTGTAGGGCTGTTCTAGGCGAAAAAAAAAAAGATTTTTCGATTAATCATTTTTTAAAATGATGTCAATTCGATATCGAATCTCAAGAGCCGCAAATCGATCTTTTCTGGTATTTATTTCCGCAAAAATTTAAAATAAGATCTGATTAATGTGAATCTTCGCCACTAGATGTCTTATTTACCTTGCATGATGTTACAACAGAAAGCCTGTCATTCATTCAGTGCTAATCATGGCGGGGATACTGTTGACAAGATCCAAGAAAAAAGCAATATGCATGATTTGCAATGCTCAGATAAAATTCTATAGTAATACTACAAATCTGAGGAAGCATTTGACATCACGCGTAAAGGTGCCATGATTTCCACAGTGAATGAATGAACACATTCTTTTGTTTTCTACACACATACTAAAGCGCGGACGATGCTTGCGGTGTTTTCAGCTTCTGCCATCTCTCTATATGATGATATGAACACACGAACATATACTCTCCAGCTGCTCTGAGAGTAATTTCATTAACATTTTACCATTTAATTTGAGAAAACTACTGTTACGGGGCAAACGAGACGTGAGGATCCATGTGCGAGCTTTATTCACAAAGACGTAGTTAGGAAACAAGCAAGGGTCAAACAACGGCAAACAGGTATATCACAGCCAGGGCAAAGAGTTATCAAAAAAGGGTCAGTCGACAGCGAACAATATCCAACGGAGCTTGACAAGAGAAGGGTATCCGAAAACGTAAGCAATAGTCCAGGCAGGGGAAAACACAATCCGAAACAGGCAAGGCAAGGCAAGGCAAGACTAGCCATTGCTTCGGAGAGCACAGCAGCGAGTGTCACTACCCCAAGAGGTTCTGCAGCGTCAGCCGCCACCTCTGGAGACATCACAGTGGACATCGCTACCTCAGGCAGTTCTGTGGCGGTGTACACAGCCCAAACACAACATAAGACGATCCCCATCATGGGAAATGCTTCAGACAGGGGAATTAGTGCAGGAACAGGAGGGTTAAAGTGAGCTGGTTTGGGGATACCAGCTGCACGTGCAGACACCAGTGGTGCATCCCTCACACTGGATACCAGACTAGGATGCTGAAGGACTGACCTTGAATATCTGGGTGTGGCAGACAGGACGTGACAAGACTCTGGCTGATCAGCTGTGATGTGAAGAGACTCTGGATGGTCAGCTGAGACGTGCTGTGACTTGTAATGATCAGCTGAGATGTGACGAAAATCTAGGAGATCAGCTGAGACGTGAAGTTACTCTAGATGATCAGCTAAGACGTGAAGTGACTCTGGGAGATCAGCTGAGACGGGGTGAGACTCTGGACAAACAGCTGTGACGTGACTTGATTCATGATGACCAACTGTAACTTGAGTTGATTCATGACGATCAACTGTGACTAGGCTGGACTCATGAAGATCAACGGTGACTTGACATAGCTCGTGAAGATCAGCTGCGACTTGGCTTGACTCGTGAAGATCAGCGGTGACTTCACCTGATTTGTGAAGATCAACGGTGACTTGACTTGGCTCTTTAAGATCAACTGTGACTTGACTCGGCTCATGTAGATTGACTGTGACTTGACTTGGCTCGTGAATGGCAGCGATGAAATGACGGGGTGTTTTTGTGGCCGCCATTTTGTGAACGGGCTCAGCTGTCGCCGCCATTTTGTGAGCGTGCTCTAGCGTAGCTGCCATTACATGAGTGAGTGCAGTGTTGCATTCCTCTGCGACACCCACAGTGAACACTGAACCAACAGTCAATAAAGCATAGTCCATAAAATCACTTAGACACGAACAGGGTTAATCGTGATTTGAGCGGCTGGTTAATGTCGTTACAAAAAAAGTCTATGAGCAAACAGTCAGGTAAATCAGAATTATTAGCAATCTCCAAGTACTCTAGAATGTAGCTCTCGAGTGATCGAGTGTCCTGCTTGAGAGCTAACAGCAGTTTTGCTGCATCCACACCTGGCCAGTGTCCACCTGAAAAGCTGCTGGATCCTTTTGTGGCTGAGTATTCTGTTACGGAGCAAACGAGACGTGAGACGTGCAGATCCATGTGCGAGCTTTATACACAAAGCCATGGTTAGGAAACAAACAAGGGTCAAACAATGGCAAACAGGTATATCAAAGGCAGGGCAAAGAGTCATCAAAAACGGGCATGAGTCAGTCAACAGCGAACAATATCCAAAGGGGCTTGACAAGAGAGGGGTATCCGAAAAGTAAGCAATAGTCCAGGCAGGGGAAAACACAATCCGAAACAGGCAAGGCAAGGCAAGACTAGGAAAACTACAAACGGCTCTGTAAGGTTTCTTAGGACAGTGATAAATGCATACAATACTCGGCCAAGAGGAAGAGGAAGTCCATGGTTTATGTAGGGTGTGTGATCAGTGCAATCAGCTGTGTGTGCAATCAGTGTAATCAGCTGTGTATGTGTCATCAGTGCAGTGGATGATGGGAAATGCAGTCCAGAGTGATGTATGGTGTGAGAGTCAATGTGGTGAGCGTGTGACCTCTGGTGGTGAGTGAACGGAAGTTCATAGACCGGATTCGTGACAACTACCATCATATCACATACACAGCAGCTGCAAGTTCTTCATGGCAACCAGTCAAAATAAAAGTTTGCTTTTTAATATGAAGAAACTGTGTCAGAAATATATTAGTATTTAGCAGTCTTAAGACTCAATGTAACGAGTGCTACTACTACTAAATATTAATAAATCTTTATTTTTAAAAGAATAATCTCATTTGTTTTCTTTTTTTAATTTTAACAGTAAACCTATGTTGTGCAGCACTTTGTTTGCCAAAAAATAAAAGGGTTTAATTTTCATTTGATTAGGATAAATTAAATGAATGTTTTATGCCTTCATCTAATTACCAGAAAAATTAAGAACATCACTTTATTGGGCCCTGTTATTGTTTAAAAATAGGACCCTATAAAAAAGAATAGGTTTAAAATACAGGCCTGTCGCTCTTAATTTATTTTTATTAATTCACCATTTGTAAATCAATGTTTACTGTTCATTTTTTTAGAAATATCAATAGCATTTGTATTAAAACTATATTCACTGAATGTAATCAAAAAATCGAGAATCGAATCAAGAATCGAATGAATCAAATCGAGAACTTGCTAATCTAAATCAAATCAAATCCGGACATCTGAATCGATACCCAGCCCTAGTACCTGTATAGCGTGTCTTTTGGGATGCAGTTAAAGACCTATTAACAACAGATAGCATTATTTTTTTTACAAGTACACCTCTCTACTGTTTAGAATTCACTGCAGTATGTTACATGGTCCGTGTTTACATTACAGTTCTCTTTCAAAATAAGTCACGTGGGGAAGTCGTGGCCTAATGGTTAGAGTCGGACTCGTAATCCAAAGGAATCTCAGGTCCGGCAGGTATTGTAGGTGGGGGGAGTGAATGCACAACGCTCTCTCCACCTTCAATACCACGACTGAGGTGCCCTTGAGCAAGGCACTGAACCCCCAACTGCTCCCCGGGCGCCGCAGCATAAATGGCTGCCCACTGCTCCGGGTGTGTGTTCACGGTGTGTGTGTTCACTGTGTGCACTTTGGATGGGTTACATGCAGAGCACAAATTACGAGTATGGGTCACCATACTTGGCCATATGTCACGTCACTTTTTCACTTTCAAAAAGGCAGTTGCTGCCAGACCCATGACACACAGGCCACGTACACACTGTAGATAAATTTGGTTGTCAGTTTTTACACCTTAAATCGCATTCTGTACACACATAATTCACTAAAATATGTGTGACAACTGCATTCCACAACCACATTAACTCCTGAAAAATACAGGTATTTATAAAAAATACAACTGTATTTACAGAAATAGTGTCAGTGTTGCCAGATCTTCATAGAAAAAACAACAAACAAGGACAGGCACTAAGAACAACAACACTAAAACACCCAAATGTTTTATAACAACAACACTAAAACACCCTTTGTTTTATAACACCAAAAAAATCATATATTTCATATCTGCAACAGACCACTTTATTAACTCCATAAAGTGCTCATCTTCATGAGCTAAGACCTAACAACATGCCTAAAAGTGCTTGTAAATATGAGGACATGGCAACACTGCGAGACAGCGCTCTCCGAAGCAGCCTCCAGAGCATAAACAAAACGGAGCATGTCTATCAGCCAAAAAATGGCAGATACCAAATGGCTAAATTCTTCTTCACTCCCACAAGATGCCAAAATGTTGCTATGGTTACAAATACAGGAGTGACTGCTGTTCCGTGTACACACGGAACGATAATTTACAAAACTCCAGGACTACAGGATAATTTAAATCCAGTTGTCACTCCTGAAACTTGCAGTGTGCACGTGGCCACAATGACCTATCCTTGAATGAGTAGGATTAGAATGTGGTAAGAAAAAGGAATGCAAAAATGAATGTTTAATGGTTAAATGAATGCCAAGTATTTTGAAAGTTACTAACCTTGGGCTGCCATTTGCTTTCGTCTAATTTTCAGCTGGGACTTCAGCTCATCTGGAAGTGAGGGAAAAGGTGAGATGTAAAATGGAAGAAAGGTAGATGCATGAAAAGATTTACGTATTGTTGATCTCTTTCATTAAAAAAAATATACTGTAAAACATGTGATGAACATTCTTTTACAGTTTAAGGGTTACATTCAATATGTTAATATTTCACATCTGTTTTTCACAGCATGGTTGCAGGAGGAATAAAAGAGCTGCAGCAGTCTCAATTTATTCAAACACTAAAAAAAAGGAAAAGTGAAAAACAAACTCAAAGTGAGTCCAACCCAAACGCAGACCAATGCATGATCTACCATTACACTGCTTGCCAATCCATCGGCATCATGCTTTAGCGCAATTAAAAGCAACAGTTGATTAATGTGCTATACAATGAACTGTTAAATTTGTGATTAATCATAGTCCATGACTGTGATTAACACGATTAAATTTTTTAATTGATTGACAGCACTAATATATATATATATATATATTTTTTATTTTTATTTTTTTTTTACTGAAACTGTTTTTCCCATTCCCTATCTTTTAAAGCCAGAGTACTTTTAAAAGATAATCTCTCAGTTTAAAACTGTTTGCTTTTCTTTTGACACCAAATCCCTCTCCATGTGTGGGGACGGTACCTTACATTTTCATTTAGTTATTTAGCAGATGCTTTTGTCCAAAGTGACTTACAAATGAGGAAAATGGAAGCAATCAAAATCAACAAAAGAGCAATGATATACAAGTGCAATGACAAGTCTCAGCCTAACGCAGTACATGTACCAAGGTGTTTTCTTTATTTTTTTATTTTTATAAACCTTAGCACAACTAGTCTCCTTTTCTATAACAAGAACTGGCTTTTAACAGCCTTTAACAGCCTTTAACATATCCTCTCTGCATATTTTATTACTAGTCAAAACAATAGAATGACCGCAAGTTCTAAAAGTTGTTATTTGTTGCAAAGATCTAAAAACTTTTCAGAAAGTTCAACATTCAATTCCCCAATGGAAATAATTTTGAACTAGCAACTGCTTAACCCCACAAAGAATATTCAATATGTTGTGTGTGTGTGTGTGTGTGTGTGTGTGTATATATATATATATATATATATACACACAAGTATGTATGTATGTATGTATGTATGTATGTGTATATATATATATATATATATATATATATATATATATACACACACACACACATATATAGATTGAATAATACCCAGTTGTTGTCATTTTTTATTTTTAGTTCACTATTTTGTGTAAGATAGATTTAAGAAATAATAAAGTTAATTTTATCCCACTAAGCCTTGGCATTATCGTATAATGAGACTTTATTTTATTTTCATCCCTAGAAATTGCGGATGTCAGGGTGGGGCATTCAGTGCATCTGGATTTTTCCTAAGTCATTTCTTTCATTTCTTTTAAAGGAACACTCCACTTTTTTGGAAATAGGCTCATTCTCCAACTCCCCCAGAGTTAATAAGTTGAGTTTTACCATTTTTGAATCCTTTCAGCTGATCTCTGGATCTGGCGATAGCACTTTTAGCATAGCTTAGCATAGATCATTGAATCCGATTAGACCAGCAGCATCGCATTCAAAAATGACCAAAGAGTTTCGATATTTGTCCTATTTAAAACTTGACTCTTCTGTAGTTATATCGTGTACTAACACCGGCGGAAAATGAAAAGTTGTGATTTTCTAGGCTGATATGATTAAGAACTATACTCTCATTCCGGCGTAATAACCAAGGAACTTTGCTGCCGTACCATGGCCGCAGCAGGTGCAGTGATATTACACAGCGCCTGAAAGCAGTCCCCAGCCACTACTTTCAGGCGCTACGTAATATCACAGCGCTATGGTATGGCAGCAAAGTTCCTTGAATAATCAGTAACATAACAATAAAAACATCTTGTGTGGGTTAAATTCTCATATGCGTTGCTACATGATAAATTGTTAATAAATTGGGATAAAACGGGCAGAGATTTTCTGTCCAAAATTATAACGCTCGTATATTTTATTCTGACGCTGAATTTCCATCTCCTAATGTCTCAACGGTTCTTATGTCAGAAATAAGATTGTCTAGGTCACGCATGCTCTGCATGGGAGGAAGAGTTAACAGAATTTCACGGATTTCAACGAATGCGGGTAAGTTTGTGGTTTCTGTCCAAAAGTTTATGAACATTAAAATGATACGAACATGGTAAACTTTGGTTAAGTAAACATTAAATAGGATCATTGTGGTGAGAAAGGATAAAAGAGTGTGCAAGTCAGATGATTGCTAGTGGTTTCGGACTGAAAGCGGCATCGTGTTCATCGTGAAAGAGCATGCATGAATGGTGGTTGTATACATTTTGACAGATTCTGCACATCTTGTTCGTAAATTAGCCGGAAATTTTCAGTCTGTCCAACTTCAAACGTTGTTTTCTGAGTATGTTTGACTCAATAAGCTGTTCATGAAAGTCAACATCGTCAATGATTTTGCTGACTTTTTTCTGGGGTTTTTTTTGATGATTTTTTTTTCTGTCCAATGTTCGTAAGAATATAGTTTAGGCTGTCGAAGTTAACACATTAATAGTGCGTTAACACAATCTCACTTATGCCATAAGAGTAAACTGTCAGCGTTAATCGCATAGGTTTTTAAACAACAGTAAACTGGGCAATAATGTTAAGGAATACACGCAGATTTTCCGCACTGAAGGCACACAATAAAGCTAGTTTAAACATTAGCTTTGTGGTAAAATGAAGCTCCACAGCCTGTCAAGTGTACCTTCATTATGTCCAAATTATGTAGGCCACAGGCGATGCGCGAGTTTACTTTCAATTCCACCGGAGCTCCGTTTGATGGCAGCTAGAGTGTACCGTGAATTTGTGCTCATTTCCTTGCCTGTATTGGTCGATTAGCCTATCATGCGATTCAGCGTTACCTCACTTAATTGACCAGTCAAGAGTCAAACTATTTCCTGAGTGCAAGTGTAGCCAACAGCCACAGCTCAGCAATAGCCTATAGTCTTGTGTATTATTTCTCCAAATCATATTTAGCACATCTTGCCTAATAAATGTCTGAAGTCACCTATATTCATTATTTTAAAAGGAACACACCGGCAGGCCTAATATGAAATCAAAAAACTTTTCCAAATACTATGTAGGCCACCATTCATGCAGCATCATATTCTGTAAATCAGGCTATGTAAATTGCAGCCTATCATTGAGAAGATAATATCCTTATCTTGTAATTGACATGAACATTGAAACTAACAGTCATCATTCATATTTCAGATTCTTAATTTTAAGAAGTGTATTCAAGAAATGAAACAGCTATTCTGTGAATTAAGTTTGCTGTGGTGTTCAGAGCATATAATTAAACACATAATTATAAATTTCAAGTGTTAAAAAATAATTAGTCTAACTCTTATACACATATCCTTTGCAAACATACATATATCCTTACATGTAGGCCTCTCTTTATTTTATTTACTTTTTTCAGAAATTATGGCAAGTCTCCTCAAGTTGAGGCTTCGCTCCATGGAGCGTCCTGGAGGAGAGAGAAACCTGCCAAGGAATGAGAATGATCCAGATGTGGTTTTAAGAATAAGTAAAGCTGCTGCTGGAATCCGGAGGTACTGGGCTAAGTTAAAGCAGAACCCTGAATTGTATGTACTGCATAGATTGGAAGAGCAACAGAGATTGAGGGAGTACAGGAAGAATCTATCAGATGAAAACAAGGAAATCCAGAAAGCACAAGCCCATGAAAGGATGAGAAGGTATAGAGAACGCCAGAAAGAAAACTTTCAAGCGGGTGAGGAAACACAAGGTGTCATGTCAAGAAAGCCTCAAACTAGGAGTGAACTGGAAAAAATAGCTGTAAGAAGGGAATATTTTAAGAACAAGAAGGGTGAACAGAGAGCTGGGATGTCTGCACAAAAGAAAAGACGAGAGAGAGAAAAGGATCGCAACAGGAAAAGGGTGTTAGCAGAAGCAAAGAAAGCCTCAAGTATCCATAACAATCCACCTAATCACATGGGGGCTGCAACATCTGCTAATCAGGAATCTAATCCGGTTCAAATACAGTGTCAGCTAAATGCAACACCTGTTTTGTCTACCAGTTCTGGGTATAAAACTAATTTTTCTAGAAGGGAGGCAACCTGGAGGATAAAAAGGCTTATGCCAAAAAGTCCATAAAAGAATAGCGCAATAGTAGCTGACTTAGTTGCCTCTGCAAGCCTGTGAAAAAAAAACTGCTCTCCATGAGATGAGGCTTGGCGGTAAGTACAAGGGTGTGGATTCTGTTTTAGGATATGTGAAGCAAACTTGCAAACAGATGTCCACAGCCAAAAGAAGAATGTTTAACGCCAATCTTGCAGTCTGCCAGTAAGCAAGTCAGGGATGCCTCTAGCAGAAAGTTAGGAATATCACAGAAGATCATTAGGAAATATGACCATCTGAGAAAAGCAGGGCATGATCCAGAACAATGTAAAAAACATTGTGATGCAGTAAGTGATGCAATTTGGCATTCTGTGCAAGAATTTTTGAGAAGACCTGATGTATCAACCACACTGCCTCACAAGAAAACAGTCAGCAAACGAACTGGCTTACAGAAGCAAATCCTGCAGAAAAGCATGAAGTCCACATACTCTGCCTGGCAAAATGAGAATCCCAACATGAAGTTGTGCATCAGCAAGTTTACACACTCCGACCAAGCCACATTTTGCCCTATGTAAAAGCCCATTTGAACCAATGCCTCTGTAAATATTGTGAGAATATGGACTTGAAGTTAAAGGTGATAAACCAGGTTGTCCAAGCAAAAAATCTGGACTGCAAAATCAGAGATCGATACCATGCAAGTGACATCACCGTCTGTCCACCTTCAGATGATGCCAGAAAGCTTCACAAGTTACCGTGTATTGACCAAAAATGTCAAGAATGTGGTGTTGATGCTGTAGAAGCATATCTGCAACCACTAGAAAACGAAGTCTCCTGGCAGGTCTGGGGAAATACTAGAGTGCGTGGAAATCTTAGGAAGGTCCTATTACCCAGGTCTGGCCTTCCTTTTGACCTACTTCAAGCTAGATGGCAGCAGCAGAAGTTCTGGGAAATAGTGAAAAATCCCCCCAAAGATTCAGTTGTCTGTATTATGGACTTCGCTGAAAATTATACATGCCTTTTACAGAACAAGGTACAGAGTGCCCACTGGGCTAAAGTCCAGGTTACAACTCACCCAGTAGTGTGTTTCTACTCTTGTGCTTGTAGTGATCCAGAGCCAGTACGAGATTCAGTGATAATTGTGTCAAATGATGCCAAGCATCATTCCCATGCTGTCGCAGTATTTGTTAATACTGTCACTGGTCATCTGAAAGAAGTTCGCCAACTTGCATTGTCCAGGATGATTCAGTTCACAGATGGATGTAGTGGACAATACAAGTCTAAAACTCCTTTTGTTGACATTTCCTTCGGTCAGCAGGATCTAGATTTGGTTGTAGAAAGACACTTTTTTGGGTCTCGTCATGGTAAGTCTCCATGTGATGGGGAAGGGGGAGTGGTGAAATCTGCAGCAGCTTGTACCGTCAAGGCTAGTGATGAAGTCATCAACTCTCCAGAATCTTTCTTTAGATTTTGTGAGAAAGAATTGACAAAGTTTGGTCTTCTAGATTCTGGTACCTGCAGTAATTCCAGGCAATGTTTCTACTTTGTACCTCTTGAGCAAGTTGTTTGTGAACGTCAAGACCAGGTTGATGTTGGGACTGTTCCAGGGACAAGACAAATTCGTGTTGTTAGAGGTCGTGAGCCGTACAGTGTCCAGACTCGCAGGTTGTCCTGCTTCTGCAAAGCATGTGAAGAGGGCAGAGGAGAGTGTGCTGATAGGTCATACACAGGTCCCTGGGTTGATAGGGTAATCAAGCTGAAGAAACAGCCAGATGCAGATCCATCCCTGGACATCTCTGGTATATCAGGTGAGGTAAAAGCCCTGTCAGCTTCTCTTCAAAAAGTGTACCACACATCAAAACTAAAAGATCATACTTTGGAAATTTTTTATGCGTTTTCAATGTAATTTAAGCTTTGATATTAACACTCATTTCTTTCAATTTCAGCATTGCTTCCAAGCCCAGACTCCGATGTAGGTGATCTTGCAGAAATGGGTGATCTAGTGGATGATTTCATAGAAGACTTAGAAAGTGGTCATTTACAGCTTGAGGTGAGTACAGATACTAAGTGTTCAAAAATATATATTTTTACATGATTTTTCAGTTGCTAAAAATGTATTAAATTGTATACCTGTATTCAATCACCACGATACTTACACATCACTGATATCGTACAGATTTTTTTAACAAAACAAATGTTTCACATCACTTTCAGGATCGAAGTGCTGCAACAAATGTACATGACACTGACCCTGCTGTTGTAGCTGGCTGCTCCCAAACACAGTTGAACAGTGAGTCTCAGGTAATTGTCCATATTTTAGCGTCATCCGGAATTCCATACAAAGCTTAAAAGTTCACATGAAAATGTGAATTATTAGGCAGGTTTTCTTTTACAGATAAAATGAGCCAAAAAAAGAGATTGAACTCAGACTAAAAGTAAAAAAAAAAAAAAAAATTAAATAAAAAAAATTAAATGCCCATGAGAAGGATGCAATAATAGAATTAGTAAAGTTGAGGCATGACCATTGGGCAGCGAAATGCTCATTGGGTCAGCAGGGTCAGAAAAAACAGGTGGAGAAAAAAAGACACGTTAACTGCACAATAATTAAGGTGAAGAATTAGGTGTGAAACCATCAGGAATCATTTAGTCTCCAGCGCCACCATTTTCCAGAACTGCAACCTTCCTGGACTCTCCAGAAGTGCAATGTGTCAGGTTCTCAGAGACTTTGCTTGGGTAAAAATGCTGAAAAATAACCCTCACTTAATAAGAATAACATGCTGAAGTGTTGTGAAATACATGAAGACTGATTTTGTATAGGCTTTATTGACAGATAAGCTGAGAGTGACTCTTGAAGGACCAGCGTCACATCCTCTTGTACCACTGTTTGAAGAATTTCTCTTCCAGAATCTGGCAGTAAGTTTTAGGAGCTCATTTTATTCCATCTCCTATCCTAAAAAGTCTGTCTTGCAGAGATTGACTAAAATTAGCTTTTTTTTTTTTTTTTTTTTTTACTTTTAGTCTGAGTTCAATCTCTTTTTTTGGCTCATTTTATCTGTAAAAGAAAACCTGCCTAATAATTCAGCACACCTGAAATAAGGAGTTTTTTACTTTCAGCCTTCATAGACAATTATATATAACTTAGAAATGATTAAATACAAAATCAATAGTAGTTATTAAGATTGATGTGGTTTGGAATTGGTAAAATGTTCTTGGAAAAAAAAAATATGACCAGAATATCAACTTGCCTAATAATTCTACACACAGTATATATATATATATATATATATATATATATATATATATATATATATATATATATATACATATATATAAAGTAAAAAAAAAACGTATATATACATACAAATATATATGTATGTATGTATGTATGTATATATATATATATATATACATGCATACATATATATTTGTATGTATATATACGCTTTTTTTTACTTTATCACTTCAGCAATAATGACAAGTGTCTTCTCCAAAAAGAGACTAAAATCTGAGCTTCAAATCTTTTACTTATCTTCTACTGCATGAATATAGTTTGATCATAAAATCCCATATGAATGCTCAATGTTAAATAAAAACATTACTGAACTAAAATATAGTACATTAATTTCATTGAAAAAACTAAACAAAAAAAAAAATCATTTTTAACAACCATGCGAGGAGCCTGAATGTTTTTTTTTTTTTTTTTTTTTTTTTTGGGCATCTCAATTTTCTGTTTTTCAGAGAATGCCCTCTAAATTGGGACACCTCAAACTGGACACCTTGAAGTCTTTGTGTGGCTTATCACTGCTAAATTTTAAGATGTACTATTTGTCTTTTCAGTTAAAGTCATTAAATGCATGGATAAATGTACAACCTTCCATGGTTCCACAGTGGATACCGACTGAAGAATCACTGGTTGCCCCTCATATATTGGAGGATTTGCTTGTTACAGATATGTTAGTTTATGACTTTTAGTTTGTTTTCATTAGTTCCAGTGTTTGATCTTCCCATTTGTCTTGTGTTGGCATAGTTACTGATATGATTAGTTCTTTAATTTACCTTGTTTGTATCAGTACTTAAGTTCTTCCTTTTCCTGTGTTCTTCATCCAGTCTTGTTTTAAGTTAGTGTTGGTTTATGCCTCCTGTGCTGTTTGCCAGTGCGGTTTGGATTAAAAACTTTGTGTTTAGGACTAAGGGTGAATCCCATTTCTCTGTCTTACCCCTTCCCCTTATTTTTGCGCGTTCACGTGAGAGTAAGGGCTATCCCAATTCTCATTTTGATCGAGGGGTAGGGCTAAAGGGAAGGGGTAGATACCCCTTAAAATCAAGCATTTTTGCGAGCTTACTTGAAACCAAGGGGTACCCAAAACACACTGCGCAACCGGCAACAATCAAGTATTTTCGGCTTAAATAATTTATTTAAAAATTATGACAGTCTTGTTTTGTGCTCTAGACAGTCCTGTACATATATATTTGCAACCATGTTCGTAATTGAAACGTTTTTAAAAATCGCTAGTTTGCTACGCTAACGTTACATTGCTGATGCACAACAGTCCCGCAGACTAGCCTTGAATGGACTCCATGCATGTCTACAGTTTTAACAAGTTTGTGAAATGATCCAAAGTTTGTGATCAACACTTGTCGGCTCTGGTGATGCAGCAGCCAGCTAGCGACGGTGTATGATGATGTAACCATAACCAAGTGGTGTCTCATTTCATAGGGGTATGATTTTACCCCTAGCGCTTACCACTCGGATTCGAGGGACAAGGGCTAGGGGTAAGATGAAGGGGTAGGGGAAGGGGAAGGGGTAAGACAGAGAAATGGGATTCACCCTAAATCTGTTCTCTGCCTGGCTGTCTACAACACAATGTGACAGTGCTATTTTCAAGAATCAAACTTTTAAAAATCTCTAAATAATTTGTGTGACGCGTGTCCCGAGCTCTCATCAGCGTCGCCCTGGAAACGAACGAGGAACACCTGCACGTCATCAGCACGGGCTGGCCGGTCACAGCTGAGCCCAATCAAGGGCCAGCTTTATAGGAGGCCGAGTCACACACACGGGTGAGACATGTCTCCAGAAGACAACCTACTGAAATTCCTCTCATTGTCCCTACAGAGAGCAGCGTATGACCGGCCAGCCAGGACCTTCCCGCACAGCACTGGACCCATCACACCCGAGCACTCGGATTCACGGAGGAAACAGGTTGCACCACACGGATTGACTCACCTTGGATTCACAGTCACAGTTTGTCCAATAAACGCACCCTTCGGGGCTTTTACCGAGCCAAACTTGTCGTGTGATTCTTCACCCTGTTACACTGGTGGAGAATGCGGGCAGGGTTCTGAAGAATCACCGACAAGTGTTTTTTTTTTTTTTCCTGAGATAATCCCCAGTGAGTCGGACGACCGCTAATTTGTTTTTTTCCTTTCTGTTGGCTCTCCCCCTCTCTCCTTCTCAGGCGGTGACTCCTCCCCAGCTATGGAGGAACTTCTAAAACACCTCACGGAGGTGAGCATAAGACAACAACAGATTGTTGAACATATGGCCGCCCGCCAGGGAGAAACAGAACGGGAGGTCGCCACGCTCTGCATCGCCGCCGCCCAGCGGGTTCCGCTGCCAGATCCCCGCACTCGAGCCACCACGCTGCTCCCGAAGATGACGGCTCATGATGACGTCGAGAGCTACTTGGGAATGTTCGAGTGCACAGCGACCCAGGAGGGCTGGCCTCGGGAAGAATGGGCGCGGATACTGGCACCGTTACTGACAGGAGAGCCACAAAGAGCCTATTTTTCCATGCCAGCGGATCTCAGAGAGTCATATGACGAACTTCGAAAGGAGATTCTCTCGTTGGCCTGTCCCCCATTGCGGCCGCGCAGTTGTTCCATGATTGGGAGTACAACAGCCGGTTGCCAGCCCGCGCCCAGGCCACCGATCTTTCCCACCTGTCCAGGCACTGGCTGCTCGCTGGAGATCCCAACGCTGCCCAAGTCGCCGAACGAGTCGTGATAGACCGTCTTCTTCGGGCCCTCCCTCGGCAGATTCGGCAAGCCGCCGGCATGCGGAACCCGCACACCGTCGGAGACCTGGTGGAGGCCATCGAACCGGCGGAAGCGGCCCAATGATGGGAAGCTGAGGAGCGAGCACTGCCTTTTCCCCGGAGGGTGCCCCAGGAGTGACGCGCGCCGGAGGGCATCTCTAGACCAGTAGGCAGGCCGGCGGCTCCCGGGCCCCAGGATGAACCCATGCCCACAGACCCTCCACCTTCACCACACCGGGCCTGGCTGGCAGGTTGCGTTGTCCACCGTGAGACCCCGACGGAAGCCCCACGGGTAGAGGTGAAAATAAACGGACGTCCCTACCAGGCCCTCTTGGACTCGGGCAGCGCGGTCAGCCTGGTTCAGCCCACTGTGTTTCCCCCGCGAGTGGGATCAAGAGCTCGCCTACCCATCACTTGTATCCACGGGGACACCCGCCAAGTCCCGACACGGCAGGTTACCATTTCCGCCGCCCCAGGCTCCTGGCCCCTTGAGGTCGGAATAATGAAGGACCTCCCCGTCCCCGTGCTTCTCGGGAGGAACTGGCCCGGGTTTGACCGCCTGCTCGCCTTCATCACCCAACCTGCCAGCCCTGCCGGTAGCCGCCCATGTCGGAAAAGACCAGCCGCCATCCCCGACCACGTCCCGTCCTGCTCACCTCGGACAGCGCAAAAGACGGTGAGTCCCCCTCCCAAACCACTAACTTGTTTCACGATGTGTTCCAACAGGTTGCGGGAGGAGGGTCCTTTGCCAAAGAACAGCTCGGGGACGAGCGGTTGAAACACTGCTGGTGAGGGTGATCGAGGGAGAGGAGACCCAACCACCACCGCACCCGATCCCCCACTTTATCGTACAGAATGGCCTGCTTTACTGTGTCGCTTCCCGGAGGGGGGAGGAAAAGCAACTGTTAGTGGTGCCGCGGTCGAAAACAGAGACCATCATGGAGTTGGCACACTCTCACCCAATGGCAGGTCACTTAGGGGCTCAGAACACCGTCCAACGGATCCGCGACCGATTCCACTGGCCGGGACTGGACGCCGAGGTCAAGCGGTTCTGCCAGGCCTGCCCGACGTGCCAACGGACGTCACCGCGCACCCCTCCCCCCAGCCCGCTGATCCCGTTACCTATCATTGAGGTGCCCTTCGAGCGGATCGTGATGGATCTGGTCGGGCCACTGCCGAAGTCCGCCCGGGGCCACGAACACATCCTTGTGATAGTGGATTACGCCACTCGCTACCCGGAAGCCATCCCCCTCTGAAGAGCCACTGCGAAGGCCATCGCACAGGAGCTCTTCCTCCTCTGTAGCCGAGTCGGCATCCCCACGGAGATACAACCCGACCAGGGCACCCCGTTCATGTCCCGGGTGATGGCTGACCTCTGTCACCTCCTCCAGGTAAAACAGCTACGGACCTCAGTGTACCATCTGCAGACCGATGGGTTGGTCGAGCGCTTCAACCAAACCCTGAAGCAAATGCTCCGTCGAGTGGCCGCGGATGACAGACGGGACTGGGACCGGATGCTGCCGTACATCCTATTCGGTATCCGGGAGGTACCCCAAGCCTCGACCGGATTCACCCCCTTCGAGCTGTTGTTTGGGCGACAACCCCGCGGCCTACTCGACGTCACCAAAGAAGCCTGGGAACATCAGCCGGCCGCCCATCGGTCCACCGTCGAGCATATCCGGGAAATGAGGGAACGGATCGACAGGGTGATGCCCATCGTCTGGGAGCACCTCGCGAAGGCCCAACAAGCCCAGCAACGCCATTACAACCGGGCAGCCCAACCACGGGAGTTTCAACCAGGAGACCACGTCGTGGTCCTGGTCCCGACCGCCGCCTGGAAGTTTTTGGCCAAGTGGCAGGGCCCATACACGGTGACCGAGCGGGTCGGTCCCGTGACCTACCGAGTGCGACTAACCCTAAACCTACCCTACTGAGAGTTAGTAGACATGTAGTTGCAAATTAATGAGAATTAGTTGACGTAGCTATTCTGGTACTATTCTGCACCAGAACCAACTTGATTTTCATTCTTAAAAGTTAACTGATGTAATAGTATATGATAGAAGAATGTACTAAGAAGTAGGAAAAATAAGACTGTGGGTTCCATTGGGGTTTTCTCTATATTTTGTCTATCTGGGCCTCTCATGTTTTTAAAGTATATGTTTATCTAAAGTATATCTGTTTATTTCTGTTATCTCTGATATTTGTTATCAGTGATCCCCTTCACTGAAATGGTTTAGCGAAAGTTTGCTACTGTCAATACTGGTAACTGGTCGTAATAAAAACACAGTATAATGTTGATCACAAAAAAAAAAAAAGAAAAGAAAAAAGAGCAATCATCTGCACTATTGAACATTAGCCGATTATTTAAAAACAGCTGATTATCAGGGCCTATGTATATCCTGTATATTATGTCAATCAAAAGTGGGCGTAAAATTGTGTCAGACAGCGACCTGCGTAAAAAAACAGTTTCTTGTGTCTAATTTAGCGCTATCCATGTTAAAGCCTTAGTTGCAAGAGATTTTTGTTAACAGGAAACTATGAAACAAAGTGGGGACACAGGGGTACACCCCTACTCTTTTCAATGGACATCCTAGCAGTAAGGACCTCAGTTTAATGTAGCAACTTTATTTATTTTCCTTGTTTATAAAACGTTCGTCAACAAACAAATTTGCAAAACTCTGTTGCTGTCCTGAAAAAAAATTGCATCCACTGTTTACGTAACGCTGGGTTATTCGGGAAGCTGAACAAGGTTGTCTTTCCCTCACAACCCAAAACACACTTCTTTAGAGACATTCTTCCCAAGCAAGTTCCGTGCAGTGATGAAACGCATTGATGGGCACGGTCTCGATCTCGAGCTGGTCGATGTGTGCACAGGCGCGTTCTTCTGGGAAAAATGCCCATATAAGGAATTCCACCCTCGTTTACGTCATCAAAAACCATGATCGAAAAAATCTTGTACGAACCCAGAAGTAAGATTTTGCCACAGAAATACTCTGTCCAAATTATTTTTTGAAACTTTGTCCATGCTTCGCATGAGAATCCAACTCTTTAACAGTGTAAACAACTCTGAATGCATGAAACAGCATTGTACCCTCACTTTAAAGTCGGCATGAAATCAACATTTACAATTCTTATTTTATGATGGAATACTGTAGTGTTTATTATTACTTCATTATTTAAAAAAAAAATTAATGTGCCCTTGTAATCTTTAATCAAAAACATTAACCTCCCCTCCTCCTCAAAACAACATCTCTACTCTTCCGGTCACCAGTGATGGCGCAAGGGCGGAGCTAGTGATGTGAAGGGTAAATGCTGGGATAAACGACAGGGGAAAAGCTGAAGCTGATGCTTCACTTTAGTTTATAGCATTGACACCAGTCATGAGGGAGTATGTTACACTTAAACACTGAAAAGATATTAGGATATTATGACAACATTTCTCTTAGGACATCGCAAACTAATTTGTTTCATGAATATAACTTAACCTGATAGAGGATGCGCTCATATTCAGGCAGTCTTTCTCTCTCTCACTCTCTCTCGCGCACTGTTTTGGCATGTTTTGTGCTGTTGATCGTGGTCGTGATAGTGCTTTTTAGTGTCCCCATCACTATACTGGGACATCAGGACCCACACAGACCACACACAGACCACATTACCAGTAACTACAAGTTGAACTTGCAGTTGAAAATGTATGTGCTTAATGACAAGAGTCCAAATTTGGCTACTAAAATGTGATATTTGTGACATGTAAAATGTGTGTACTTACTGACTCTGATCCTGATCTGGTTAACTTGCTCACCAAGTGTTTTGGCTTCAACAAACCTGCAAAATGAAACAGCCAATGTAAAAATACTTGTACATTTGTGGTCAAAGGTTTAAATACATCTTGCAGAATCAACAAAATAGTTTTAACAAAATAGGAGGGATCTTAAAAATTACATTGATTTTTATTTAGTACTGCCCCGATGAAGCTATTTTACACAACAGATGTTTACATACAGTCATCAAGACCAAACACATAGTTGACAAACACATTAAGGCACCCCAAAACAGAGCTGTTTTACACTGGGGTTTCATTCATGAGCTGATTTTTGTAAGTATTTGTGGATCAGCTGAAACCAAAAAAATTACACAAATAATGATGTTTCTTTGTATTTCAGTTAAACAGCAGACAACAGTGGCAGATTTGGCCATGGCGACATTGACAGCCAGCACGGCTTCTTGCAGGCGGCAGCACTGGCTTAACTCCATTCATGAGAATGGTATATTTAATGTAAATGTGTAAATGGAAAGTATAAAACCCTTTTTACAGATTTTTCCTTGTTTCAATGATGGTGTTTTACTTTAATTTTACAGTTTTTGCTTGGCAGCCATGGCTGCTAGTCATTTGACCATTTTTTTTACAGGATTTTTTTTTTTTTTACAGTGTAAAACCCTTATTTTACAGATTTTTCCTAGATTATTACAATGAAAGCACTAAATGTTCTACATAGAAATGCAGTGATTTTACATATTACTACAATCAAAAATCTTCAATAAAGTGTCAAAGCATGCTCAGGATGGTAAATTAACAGTTTAATTTGGAAGAAAAAATATAAAGTCAGTATAAATGTCATATAAAATTAAAATTTAACATTCCAGTTTTTGAAGAAATACAGCACAATTACATTTAAAACACTGTACTGACGAAGAACATAGAACAGTTTCATCAAAATGTTGAATTAAATATTTTCAACTTAAATTTACATTATCAATGAGTACTTCATAAACAGTTCTTCAGAGCCCCCAGGAGGAATTGAAAAACTAATAATTGCATTTCTATCTTATCAGTTAGGGTTACTCTCATGATGAGGTCATAATTTTACCTTTGAGATGGGTGGAGAAAGAAACAAATTTTGCTGTTTGCTGATAGCTTTGTATCTTGTATTTTCCACATGAGGTTTATATTGTAATCCACAATATTCTACAGACTCCTGTGGGCTCCATATACAGTGGTGGCCAAAATTATTAGAACACTAGTATTTTCAACAGGTAAAAAATTGTATTAAGTCAGTTATTTCTATCTTTTGCTGTAGTGTGTCGGTAGGAAATATCAGTTTACATTTCCAAACTTTCATTTTGCCATTAATTGTAATAATCCTTTTGTCTGACAACAGCAAGTGCTTAACATAGAGATCTGGGCCCATATTCATGGAAAATCTTAGTGCTAAGAGCTGCTCCTAGTAACAATATTCTAAGAAAATTCTTAGAAATGTGGGTGTTTCCTCTTAAAATTAAAGAAAAGATCCTAGTAAAGAAAAAAGTAATTCAGAAAGCATCTTAACCTTTAAAAGGTCTTAAGAGGTCTTGAAGTCCAAAATTGTTAGGAGTACGAACGAGGACTTTTAAGAGGCTTAAGAGTTTCTTTAGCAGTGGAGAAAATGGACTAAACATGAAGAGGGAGAAGAGATGTGTTACACACAATGCATGACAGCGAGTTAATAAGATGCTACACATTAGATCATGCAGGGATCAAGTTTGTGACTGATCTTATTAGAGACACGCTAACATCTCTGACACCGCGCAGAAATGCCATAGTGCCAGAAATGGACATAATCACTACATTAACTACATTAACATATTTGGCAACTGGAAAAATACAACTCTGCAGCAGCAGTGATTTGGGTCTGTTACAGCAGGGGTCTCCAACCTTTTTTACATCGCGGACCGGTTACGATTTGAAAAAAATCTTGCGGACCGGGGTGTGTGTGTCTTGGGTGTTGTGGATAGGGTCTTTAAAACAGCTCTTTTCATTTATACTGTTATCAGCACATTTTGAAGTAGATTTGTCTCTTGTCTCTGAGATAATATACGCTGTTAATGCTCCGTCAGTTTTTTTTACTTTCACTTCCTGTATGACTGAAGTTAAGACTTCAGTCTTAACTTCAGTCATACAGGCACGTTGCTTGTGTGATATCCATTGGCTCGCCTTCTACTGTAAAAACTACATGAACACATGAAAGAGGAATCAATTCGCTATGCCGCACTGTCTGAAACACGTCTCTATGCTTGCGCGCGCTTCGGGTGTGTGCGAGTACAGTGCGTATATCATGTTCCGTATATCATGGATCAACTGCGATGTGCTTAAGCCCTATGACAGAGCAATCTTTTATTTAGTAATTTAACCATCGTCAAATTGCAACTCGATATCAATCCCATACAACGAAAATAAAGAGTAATTAGAAAAATCATTTACGCACAATAAATAACAGAGCGTCATATCTATACACATTTTCCCCAGAACTTTTTCTTCCGGTAGTGGGTCGCGACCTGGTGGTTGGCACTTTCAGAACCTCATTGTGTCGCTGTTAATTTCCTATAAAATACGCTACGTATGACAGCATGGTAAATAAAAAATACAGAATATATATATATATATATATATATATATATATATACATATTGTCACAGATCCACCCATCGCATCATCTACACCAACCACCTACACCCACTCACAATCACCAGATTACTAATCACCACCTGATGCCACTTACCTGCACACTATATCAAGACACTCACCTCACTCAATCGTTGGTTGGTCTCGAGGTTACAAGCCAGTCTCACACCGCTACCTACCTCCTGGATTGCTTGGATCCTCTGCCTCACATCTCCTGCCAGAACGTACCTGAAAGAAGGGTCAAGTTAAGATTAATTATTCCTCAGTTTGAAGTGCCTATGTTATATCGTCGTTTTGAACCCCTTGTGGAAGTTCTCTTTCTGTTGGACATTAATAAAGAAGAGTGTTACTACTTACCCAGTGTTTGTCTCTCAGTCCAGACGTGACAGAAGACCAACCCATTAAAGGAATTATCAGGACGATATGGAGGACCAAACTCCCCCAAAACCGGATCCGTTCGCGAACTGGTTCGCACACTCCGCGAATCCCTTCTGCCACCACCGGTCATACCATCTCCCTCCGCATGTCCCATAGCCAAACCGGCGATCTACTCCGGCGAGGCAGCTGCCTGCAGTGGCTTCCTGCTTCAGTGTTCCCTGTATTTCGAATTCCAATCTCACCAGTTCGTGAACGATCGGGCGAAAATCGCCTACATCATGTCTCTGCTGTCAGGAAGAGCTTTGCAGTGGGCTGAGGCGCTCTGGAATTCGCACAGCCCAATAGTGCGGTCACTGGATGCTTTTATCAATCACTTCCGTGAAGTATTTAGTCACTCTGCTTCCTCCATTTCCGTTCACGATGAGCTCTTTCAACTACGGCAAGCCAACCTGTCCATTCACGACTACACCGTTCGATTTCGCACTCTAGCCGCAAGCAGTGGGTGGAACGAAACTGCGCTCTTGGCCACATTTCGACGGGGTCTCGAACCCTCCATCAGATAACAAATGTCAATCATAGATGACACGGTGGGACTAGAAAGCTTCCTACAGAAGTCGCTGCACATCTCTCAGCATCTGAAAGCTTGCCACACTGAAGACGCCTCAGCCACTGCCTCACCAAAGATTACTCCACTAACACCCGAACCCATGCAACTGGGTCATTACCACCTGTCCCCAGAGGAACGGTCTCGCCGGATTACCCATAACCTCTGCATGTACTGCGGGTCTGAAAATCACTCGTTGCCTTCCTGCCCAATTTGCCCCACGAACTCGACAGTGAGTACGGTCCATCTCCACCCTGATGTCTCTGAAATTCCGCATGGTGATGCCCTAATTATATACCTGAACCGATCTTTTCCAGTCAAAATCCTCATCAACTCCGGTGCCTCTGGAAATTTCAACTCCTCGGCCAGTCTCCACCAAATCCAACTCCCTCGGCTCCGGGGCACCACATCTTATCAAATCTCCACAATTCAAGGCAAACCGTTAAGTAAGGGCTTAGTGCATCACCACACTCCGGAGATCACCCTCCGCATCGGACACTTCCACGAAGAACAGATCTCATTTCTCGTTCTGGAAGAGGCCATTGTGGACGTGGTCCTAGGCCGGCCCTGGCTCGCGAGACACCATCCAGACCTGCACTGGAACATGTATTGATTATAGAGCGCTCACCGCTCAAACTGTCAAGTTTGCCTATCCACTACCACTGGTACCCGCCTCCTTAGAAGAACTCCGTGGGGCCCGGATCTTCACTAAACTTGATCTCCGTAGCGCCTATAACTTAATTCGCATACGTAGGGGAGATGAGTGGAAGACGGCCTTTAAAACACCCACCGGGCACTATGAATACCGGGTTATGCCGTATGGCCTTTCAAACTCACCATCCGTTTTCCAAAACTTCATGAATGAGATCTTCCGGGACATGCTAAACCGATTTGTACTCATCTACATAGACGACATCCTTATTTATTCACCTAACCTCGAAGAACATAAAATCCATGTAGCCCAAGTACTCTAACGCCTCCGTCAACATCACCTTTATCTCAAACTTGAAAAGTGCGAGTTCCACCAGACCAAGATCCACTTCTTGGGGTATATCATAGACGCTGAAGGAGTATAGATGGATCCCGCCAAGGTGGATGCCGTAAGAAATTGGCCACTGCCATCCACCATCAAAGAATTACAGAGGTTTCTAGGGTTCGCAAATTTCTATCGGCGCTTCATCGCCCACTATAGCCATCTGTCGGCTCCCCTGACCTCTCTCCTCCAACGTAAGCCCAAAACACTCACCTGGACACCTCAAGCCACACAAGCCTTCCATCAGCTGAAATCCTCCTCCTGCATCGCTCCAGCGTTGACCCATCCGGACCCAAGCCGCAGCTTCGTGGTGGAGGTGGATGCCTCTATGGTAGGAATCGGTGCCGTGTTGTCCCAACGAAAGGGTGAACCCCCTGTACTCCATCCATGTGCATACTTCTCCAAGAAGATGTCCCCGGCGGAGCAGAACTATGACATCGGTAATCGCGAGTTGCTGGTTGGAGGGCGCGCAACATCCCTTCGAGGTGATAACCGACCATAAGAACCTTCAATACCTTCGTGAAGCCAAACGTCTAAACCCACGACAAGCCCGATGGGCCCTATTCTTCACCCGATTCCACTTCTCAATCACTTACCGTCCAGGCCACAAGAACCTCAAAGCAGATGCTCTATCCCGTCTACACCAACCAGACCCATCACCTGAGAACCCGGAACCCATCCTCTCACCCAAGGTGTTCGCGTGCCCTATTATATGGAGGGTGGATGATCGGATCCGTGCCGTCACTCAAACTGAACCCGCTCTGCCGGGAGGTCCAGAAGAGAAGCAGTACGTACCTACCACCTTACGTCTCACCCTGCCGGACTCCATCCACACGTCTCCGGGATCAGGTCACCCAGGCAGCCAACGAACCCTCTCGCTCCTCCGGAACAAATACTGGTGGCCCAGCATGGCCCAGGATGTTGCCCGTTACGTCAAGGGCTGTTCGGTCTGCGCCACCACATCCACTCCACGCCACTTACCGGAGGGCAAACTGGTTCCATTACCAATTCCACGCTGACCCTGGTCCCATATCGGGGTAGATTTTGCCACAGACCTCCCACCTTCCAACGACTTCACTACCATACTAGTCGTAGTGGACAGATTCTCGAAAGCCTGCAAACTAATCCCCCTACGGGGGCTGCCCACTGCCTTCGAAACTGCTGAAACTCTCTTCCAAAATGTCTTTCGAAACTTTGGCCTACCAGAAGATATTGTTTCTGATAGAGGGCCTCAATTCATCTTCAGGGTCTGGCGTGGTTTCTTCCGCCTACTGGGAGTATCTGTCAGCCTTTCCTCAGGTTATCACCCACAGACCAATGGCCAGACCGAACGTAAAATCCAAGAGATTGGGCGCTACCTCCGCGCCTATTGCCATCGACACCAAGACAGCTGGAGCCAGTATCTGCCCTGGGCCGAGTACGCACAGAACTCACTGCGACAAGAAACAACCGGGCTCACCCCATTTCAGTGCGTACTCTGGTTTCAACCACCACTCTTCCCCTGGACAGGAGAGCCCTCAGAAGTCCCGGCGGTTGACTACTGGTTCCGGGAGAGCGAGAGGGTATGGGACTCAGCGCATGTCCACCTCCAGTGGGCAGTACGGAGGCACAAGGACAATGCGGATACCCATCGCGCCGCCACGCCCATATACCAACCCGGCGACCGAGTCTGGCTCTCCACTCGGGATATTCGCCTCCGTCTGCCCTGCAGGAAGCTGAGTCCCCGTTACGTAGGTCCCTTCCCTGTAACACTTAGAATCAACGAAGTAACCTACGAACTTCAGCTTCCAGACACCTACCGTATCTCACCCACCTTCCATGTGTCACTATTAAAACCGTTCATTAAATACCGTTCTCCCTCCTTCCACAGAGCACGAAGTACCACCTCCTCCCGAAGCCGACCCCCAACGAGACCATCTACAGAGTCAAAGAGATCCTAGACTCCCGACGGCGGGGCGGCCGACTCCAGTATCTGGTAGATTGGGAGGGATTCGGCCCCGAAGAAAGATCATGGGTAAACCGAGAGGATGTTCTGGATCCGTCCCTTCTCTCCAACTTCTATCTGTCACACCCTAACCACCCGGCCCCAAGAGGACGCGGTCGCCCTCGACGTCAGTCCCGGAGAAGACGCCAGAAGACGCCCGTGGGGGAGGGGGTACTGTCACAGATCCACCCATCGCATCATCTACACCAACCACCTACACCCGCTCACAATCACCAGATTACTAATCACCACCTGATGCCACTTACCTGCACACTATATCAAGACACTCACCTCACTCAATCGTTGGTTGGTCTCGAGGTTACAAGCCAGTCTCACACCGCTACCTACCTCCTGGATTGCTTGGATCCTCTGCCTCACATCTCCTGCCAGAACGTACCTGAAAGAAGGGTCAAGTTAAGATTAATTATTCCTCAGTTTGAAGTGCCTATGTTATATCGTCGTTTTGAACCCCTTGTGGAAGTTCTCTTTCTGTTGGACATTAATAAAGAAGAGTGTTACTACTTGTCTCTCAGTCCAGACGTGACACATATATTGTGTGTGTGTGTGTGTGAGAGAGATACGGTAAAACAGCAAAAATTATGCCTCTAATTTCAAACTGAAGGCTTATAATAAACCCTAGTCTTAAAAGGGCTCTTTTATTTCCTTCTAAGACAACTAACCAATCACAGTCTTCAAAAGACTGTGTCATAGCTAGCAACGGCGTCAGCCCCGCCTCCTTACTAAGATAAAAGTTTTTGTGTTTTCCTCACTCAGAGTTACTCTCAGATTGGTCCTAAATCACTTTTAAGCTAAGACTAGTTAGAAATTAAGCTAAACTAGGAGCTCTCTAAAAGGATTCTTAGAATCTTTAAGAATACGGGCCCTGATCTCATCATCATCATCCAGTCTGTCTGGAATGACATGAAGAAACAGAACAAACAGAGAGACTATATCCAGAAGAACTGTGGCAACGTCTCCAAGATGCTTCAACAAACCTACCTGCAAAGCTACCTGAAAAAACTATGCGCAAGTGCACCTAGGGCAAAAAGCTGCTTTGAACACAAAGGATGGTCACACCAAATGTTGATTTAATTTAGTTAACATAAGTTAATTGATAAAGAAAATGTATGTATGACATTATATTTTACAGCATCTTTATTTTACAGCATTTTTACACAAGTGCCTAAAACTTTTAACATTACTATAGCTTTTCTTGAAGCATCTTGGAGATGTTGCCAAAGCTCTTCTGGATTTAGTCTGTCCCAGCTTGTTCTGTTTCTTCATGTCATTCCAGACAGACTGGATCATGATGAGATCAGATCTCTGTGCGGAGCACTGGCTGTTGTCTGACCCCATGTGCAAACAAAAATCTCACTGGATTATTACAATTAATTGCAAAATGAATGTTTGGAAATGTAAACTGATATTTCCTTCTGACACACTACAGCAAAAGATAGAAATAACTGACTTAAAACCATTTTTTAACTGGTGAAAATACTAGTGTTCTAATAATTTTGGCCACCACTATAGTTCTGATAATATATGTAGACAAACATATGTATTTACATTATCAATCTGACTTTGCTGCAGTTGGAATTGAACTGCTGGTTAGTCTGACCAGAGGAGAACTGGCCCCCCGACTGAGCCTGGTTTCTCCCAAGGTTTTTTTTTTTACTCCATTCTGTCACCGATGGAGTTTTGGTTCCTTGCCGCTGTCGCCTCTGGCTTGCTTAGTTGGGGACACTTATTTTCCAGCGATATTGTCTACATGATTGCACAGATACTAAAAATGAACTGAGCTGGACGATGACATCACTAAATTCAATAATGAAATGCCTTTAACTGAAAATTGAGTGTTTAATCTATTTTCCTATTCTGATATTGGAAAGTTGCTTTGACACAATCTGTATTGTTAAAAGGACTATATAAATAAATGTGACTTGACTTGATTATTAGGTTATTCAGTTCAGGTGTGTGTGTGTGTGTGTGTGTGTGTGTGTGTAATTATCTGTTATTATCATGTGTACTTAGTTCATGCCTGTTTAGTTAGAATTTGGTCTGGTCTACTCGTTATTCCCGGTGTTCCTGTGTGTCTGCCCTGCCTTGCCTTGTCTTGTCTTGCTCTGTTTGAGTTCATTAAAGACTGTATTTTGAGTTCATCCTCGTCTCCTCGTTCCTCCCCGCTGTGTGCACCGTGACAAACATTTATGTGTTCAAAATATAAAGAAATGCTTATATTACTTAACTGGCCAACGGAGCGAACCAACACCGTGATGTCACATGCTGCAAGATGGCAACGCCCTTGCTCCAAAAGCTATAACAAAACATCCTTTTTTCTTTAAAGTGGTTACATTAATAGTGTTTGTTATATATTTGTTTTTATTAAAGTGGAAATCCCTTTACTAACTGTTTCACTTCCACTTTAAGCGGGTCATGAATTTTGTGTTATTTTGTACTCTTCTGTGATGTCCACTTAAAATGTTATTCAAGATTTTTATATCAAAGAACATCATAATATAGAAGCAATAGGCGATATTCGGTCCTGTTTTGACCCTCCCTTATAAGAACACTCTGTTTTAATAGGCGTAGATTGTAGACTCAAAAGTAAATGCCCACTGGTATGATTGGCTAATGCTTAACAGCCCACAGCCTTCATAGTGTCAGGCCTATGTTTGTGTTGTGTTGTGTTTTCTGTCCTTGTGCTCCCCATGTCCTAGTTTTACCTCTTATATGCCCATATTTGGTTTTGTTCCTTTTCCTGTTCTCGTTTAGTTAATTTAGTACCACCTGTTTCAGTTCTCCCTGATTAGTTCATTATGTTAATTCTGTTCCACTGGTGTTTATTAATTACCTAGTGTACTTAAGCCCTGTGTTTTCCTTAGTCTATCGTCCAGTATTAATGTCAATGTGTTCCTGTGTGTTCTCCCTGCCTTGTGTTACCCCTGTTGGATTGTGGATCATTAGAAGACTGTTTATTTTGAGTTACTCCTCGTCTCCTCGCTTCCCTTGTGTTTGATTGTGACACATAGATGGACGCTGTTGTTAAAAATGCAAAAATGCTCATTTCATTTCAAACGATCTGTAATAACAGACAAAGCAATAGTGACCATGTAATAAAAAGTTAATATAGTTCACACAACATCGTCTTTTACTTGAACTCTTTCTGAAAATCCTGTTTTGAACTGTGCCTTGTTTGTAAATGAATCTGTGTGTCACGAATCCGGTCTGTGGCCTTCCGCCCAATAGCCACCAGAGGTCGCCCCTCCATCAAATTGACTTTTACACTACACTACTGTTGCACGTCACCCACGGACTACAATACCCATCATCCATTGCACTGACGACACACACACACACACACACACACAGCTGATTGCACTGATCACACAGCTTACATAAACCATGGACTTCCTTGCACAGATCGCGAGTAGTGTATAACATTTATCACTCTCCTAGCCACAGCTACTCTACGGAGCACACTTAGTTATCATAGTCTTGCCTTGCCTGTTTTCTCGTATTTTGATTCCTGCCCGTGTTTCCTGGATTAACCCTTTGCCTTGCCGTTTCAGACTTGCATCTCGCTTGAACTATTGCTCTTGTACCTGGATTATCTCTCTGCCTTACCTTGTTGGATATTGTTCGCAGATCGTCGACCCACGCTTGCCCTAGGATTACTCTGTGTCTTGCCCATGCCATACCTGTTTGCCGATGTTTGACCCTCCCTGTGTTTGACTATGTTTCTAAATAAATCGCCTCATGTCTCCTCGGCACCGTTACAGAATACTCAGCCTTACAAGGATCCAGCAGCTTTTCAGATGGACATTTGTCAGGTATGGACACAACAAGAATATTGTCTGCCCTTAAACAAGGCCCACGATCACTGGAGAACCATATTAGAGAGGTTTTAGCCATCGCTCATTATTCTGATTTACCGGACATTATCTTGATTGAGATTTTCTGCGATGGGTTAAATAAATCTTTACAGTCTGAACTTAGACATGAGGGTCTGTGCTCTTCACTCGCACAGTTTATGGACTATGTGTGTTGGCTCTCCATTCACTGTGGGTGTCGGGGGGAACGCGATGCCGCATCTGTGACTGAAATGGTGGCTGCACCAGAGCGCACTCACAAAATGGCGACAACAACAACACCCCGTCATGTCATTGCTACCATTCATGAATCAGGTCAAGTCCCAGTTGATCTAGTCAAGTCATGCCACACCTGCTGCCTCAGAGCCTGCTCACGTCATGCCAGCCATTCAAGAGCTCCTTCACAACAAGAGCTTTAGTGCAAGATGGAGTGCAAGAGTCTCTTCGTAAAATGGCCACCGTTCTAGAGTCTCAGTTGATTTTCCAGAGCCTCCTCACGACATGGCTGCCATTCCCGAACCTGCTCATGACAAGCCTGCCATGCCTGAGCCTCATCTCAAGATGGCCACCACGCCTGAGCCTCGCCATGCCAAGGCCGGCCTATCAGGATCTCATCACGTCCCAGCTGTTCATCCAGAGTCTCGTCACGTCACAGCTGTTCATCCAGAGTCTCAGCACGTCACAGTGGATCATCTAGAGTCACATCACCTCCTGTCTGTTGAACCCAGATATTCAAGGTCAGTCCCTCTGCACGCGCATCCCCAAACCCACTCATTTTAGCCCTCCTGTTCCTGAACTGATTCCCCTGTCTGAAGCGCTTCCTATGATGGGGATCGCTTTTTGGTGTGTTTGGGCTGCGTACACCACCACAGAATCTCCCGGGTGGCAACGTCTACTATGGTATCTCTAGAGGTGGCGGCTGATGCTGCAGAACCTCTTGAGGTAGTGGCGCTCGCTGCTGTGTTCCCCGAGGTGATGGTGTCTGCTGCAGTTCCTCCAGAGGTGGTGGTGCCCAGCTATACACTTTCAGCCTGTCATGTCACGGTCGAAGGAGCCGTTGCTGAACATTCCTTGTATCCTGATGGTACCCGTGTAGAACCTCCAGAGGTGGCAGCATCCGCTGCAGAACCTCTGGAGGTGTCAGTGGTACTCACCTGTGAGCTCTCGCCCTGTTCTGTCATGGCTAAGGAGGCTGTCTGTGAGCTCTCGCCCTGTCCTGTCATGGCCAAGGAGTCCGTCTGCGAATCCTCGACCTGTCCTGTCACAGCTATGGAGGCTGTCTGCGAATCCTCGTCCTGTCCTGTCATGGCTATGGAGGCCATCTGCGAATCCTCGTCCTGTTCTGTCACGGCCACGGAGGCCATTTTTGAACATTTGCCCTGCTCTGAACCGGCCGAGGAGGCTACCTCTGAACTCTCGCCCCGTTCCGAACCAGACAGTGGCTGATTGTGAACTGTCTGTCCGTCTCATCTCAACTAATATGTCTGAAACTATAAATGCACCCCATATGTGTCCCGTTAACCCTATCACTGCCATGGAAGCCTTAAATGAACCTTCAGTATGCCGTTTACCTGGTCATTGCCAAAGAAACCATTAGTGAACAGTCTGTCTGTCCCCTTCCACTCAATGAGTTTAATCTTGAGCTTTCTGTTTGTCCAGTTTCAACCAATGAATCTGAGTTTGCCTGTTCAGTTGTCACTAATGCTCCTGATTTTGAATTATCTGTCTGTCCTGTTCCAATGAATGAGCCTAACTGTGAACTGTTTGACACTGCTTTTCTCACTAAAAAATCTACCTGTCCAGTTCCAGTCAATGTGTCAAAATTTGAATTGTCTGCCTGTCCAGTTTTGATCAGGGAGTTGGCTTGTGGTCTGTCTGCCCGCTCAGTTATCACAAGGCAAAATATTGATGAACTTTTTGTGTTCTCTGCCTCGGTCCTTGAGACTTGTTTCTCAGTTTTTCCTAGGCTCCAATCTCTGCTGTGTGTTCCTGATCAGTCTGTTCTGCTGTGGTGCTCTTCTGTTCCACATTGGTGGGCTCCTGCTTTGTCTGCTCCGCCATGGAGGTCTTCTGCCCTGTCAACTCCGCTCTGGTCCCATCTGCTCCGCCCTGGTGGGCTCCTGCTCCGTCTGGCTCCGCTCTGGTTCCCTGTTTCGCCAGTTCTGCCTGGGTGTCCTGCTCTGCCGGCTCTGCCTCAGTCCCCGGTCTTCCCACTTCCACGTGGACCTAGCCCTCCGTCCCTTCCCCTGTTCCACCTCTGCTCCACCACCCACCTGGATTTTACTCTTTTAGGAGCATCTGGAAGCCACTCCATGGGGGGGAGCTCTGTCACGAATCCGGTCTGTGTCGTTCCGCCCAATAGCCACCAGAGTTTGCCCCACCATCAAATTGACTCTTGCACTACACTACTGTTGCACGTCACCCACGGACTACAATACCTATCGTCCATTGCGCTGACGACACACACACACAGCTGATTGCACTGATCACACAGCTGATTGGACTGATCACACAGCTTACATAAACCATGGACTTCCTTGCACAGATCACCGAGTAGTGTATAGCATTTATCGCTCTCCTAGCGATAGCTACTCTACGGAGCACACTTAATTGTCATAGTCTTGTCTTGCCTGTTTTCTCGTATTTTGATTCCTGCCCGTTTCCTGGATTAACCCTTTGCCTTGCCATTTCGGACTCTGTTTGCACCTCGCTTGGACTATTGCTCTTGCACCTGGATTAACTCTCTGCCTTACCCTGCTGGATATTGTTCGCCGATCGTCGACCCATGCTTGTCCTAGGATTACTCTGTGTCTTGCCCATGCCATACCTGTTTTCTGATGTTTGACCCTGCCTGTGTTTGACTATGTTTCTAAATAAAATCTTGGGTCCCACTTTATATTAGGTGGCCTTAACTACTATGTACTTACATTTAAATGAATCATTTGGTACAATGCACTTATTGTGTACATACATGTTTTTGCATTGTACTTATATTTTTAAAAATACCTATATGTAATTACATCTGTAATTAATTTCTGTAATTACAGTTATAATTACACTGTTGACCCATCCCTTACACCTTAACCCACCCTTAAACTTACCCAAACCACCAAACCTGCCCCTAACCTTACCCGTATCCCACCTCAAAATATACCCCAGCGACTTAAGACTGGTTTTGTGGTCCAGGGTCACATTTCTATGCTACGACTAGAATAGCCTACTTATGGCAAACATTTGTACATTCATTCTAATTATATCCTATTGCAAATACGCTCAGAATAGTATAGTAAAAAATAGTTACAGTTTGTGATTGGACCAGTGTAGTGTAATGAGACTAGAGCCGCCTGGCAGAAGCCCCTCATTGACGTGAATTCGTGTCTGTTGTGAAGTAAATTTCACGTGTGAATGAAGCGAGTAAACTCTAAATGTTTGAGCGTCCAACTACACGCGAATAGCGCAACGTATTCGCACAAGTCGTGTCTGGTGTGAACGCACAGTAAAGCTTTAAAGGAGAGAAATGTGAGAGATCCAGAGAGTCAAGCTAAGGAGAAAAATCTAAGCACAGCATGTGATGTGGTTGAGATCTTGTTTGAAACCTTGGAAGAGACAAATGTGACCCTGAACCACAAAACCAGTCTTAAGTGTCCATTTTTCGAAATTGAGATTTATACATCATCTGAAAGCTGAATACATAAGCTTTCCATTGACGTATGATTTGTCAGACTTGGACAATATTTGGCCGAGATACAACTATTTGAAAATCTGGAATCTGAGGGTGCAAAAAAAAAAAATCTAAATATTGAGAAAATCGCCTTTAAAGTTGTCCAAATGAATTCTTAGCAATGCATATTACTAATAAAATATTAAGTTTTGATATATTCACAGTAAGAAATTTACAAAATATCTTCATGGAACATGATCTTTACTTAATATCCTAATGATTTTTGGCATAAAATAAAAAATTATAAGTTTGACCCATACAATGCATTTTTGGCTATTGCTACAAATATACCCCAGTGACTTAAGACTGGTTTTGTGGTCCAGGGTCACAAATGTGAAGGATCAAGAAAAACTAGCTAAGGAGAAAAATCTGAGTGATGACGATGAGATCTCTTCTAAAACTTAAAAGGAGACAATTGTGAGTTCTTGACTCAAGCAAAATTCTCCATTTTATGTTAAAGTAACCTAATTTCTGTCTAGGAGAAATATTTGAGATCTGACTTTTGTTCTTCTTTCCTCTGGGCCAGGCCAGTCTGGCCAAATGCATTTTGTATGAATTGAAGTGGTCATTAAATGGAGTATCAAAATGTTCTTGATATTTACACATGAGGTTTCTCTACATAAAACATACTGTTTCTATACATACTGCATAAAAGCATACTGCAAATTTCAGAACTCAAAACTAACTCCCCAGTTTAAAATATGAATTATTATTTTCTACTCTTCTAAAATGTTTAGATTTGAAATCAGGAGAATTGCGACATTTAATGTAACTGGAATTGAAGATGAGTTTTCTTTGCGTTAGCATTTAGCATGTTATTATTTTCTTTCCCAAAGGCTTTCAAAAAGTGGTGTGGACAAAATCGACTTTGACAAAACGTGGTGGGGAAAAAATACATCAGCACTCACGAGAACAGACTTCTTTTTGCGTTTTATTTTACATTCATTACTGATGGGAAAAGACAAACGTTTGTCTCAAAGCCTTCCTCAGTGTGCAAAGCAATTCAATCCCTCCACCCACTTTTCAAATCACTAATTATTTTGACGTCATCATTCATTAGCCAATGTTCAATTAGTAAAATCATTAAATCATTTCCATTTAAATACACAACACAAATAATCACATCCACTAGTACACCACACAATATATCCGTGACTAAAAGAAGAATTATCTAGGATCTCATATTTATCACTATTATACAAACCAGCAGTTTAAATAGACCATCATCAGTATCTACGCCACCAATTGACTTTAAAATGCATAACAATGGAAAATTCAATGATTAAAAACATCAGAAATACATCATCATAAACAATCATTGCATTTGACACCGTAAATACTCAAAATTGATTATACAAAATATTAAAGATGAATCCGACCAATTATAGTTCATTAAAGGGCAACAGAAAGATCTAATTCTTCATTCATGCCATTTGGGGTCAGTGATTTAAGTTTATGAATCCAGAAGGCTTCTCGTTTCAATAATTCTTTATTCATTTTACCTCCTCTACGTGACCCAAAAACTTCCTCTATTCCTATACATTCCAATTGCTTTATGTTATGTCCCAATAATTAGTGATTTGAAAAGTGGGTGGGGGGATTGAATTGCTTTGCACACTGAGGAAGGCTTTGCAAACGGCTTTATAGAGATAAAATACATCTACTCATGTGTCCCATACTGTATAAATAAACATCTGAATAAATAATAATAATAATAATAATAACAACAACACTGTAGCACACACTGACCTTTGTTGCAACACAGCTCTGTTATTTTCAATTGATAAACGGTCATCATGGCCTTTCAGAAAGACTTCAAATGCCTCCTTCTGACCCACAGATAATTCCAGTACTGAAAGACAAAAGTGCATAGTAGTTAAGAGACTGCGATCTACTAAGATAATTCAAATTTGGTATCTAATAAGATTGTGTGAACATACATGCCATTATAATAAAATAGTTACAAACTCTAGGACTGAAACTCACAAAAACTGGGAAACTCTGTAATAAGGTTTTGTTTTTCTTTAGCAAATGCATACAGTATGTAATTGCAGTATTTAGTATGCATCCTACTATACAATATTCTTTCTCCTAATTACTTGTCAAAGAAACTGTCTAATCGAGGTCTCAATTTTTATATTATTTTCTTTATATACGTACAGTGGTTACAGAAAGTATTCAGACCCCCTTAAATTTTTCACTCTTTGTTATATTGCAGCCATTTGCTAAAATCATTTAAGTTAATTTTTTCCTCATTAATGTACACACAGCACCCCATATTGACAGAAAAACACATAATTGTTGACATTTTTGCAGATTTATTAAAAAAGAAAAACTGAAATATCACATGGTCCTAAGTATTCAGACCCTTTGCTGTGACACTCATATATTTAACTCAGATGCTGTCTATTTCTTCTGATCATCCTTGAGATGGTTCTACACCTTCATTTGAGTCCAGCTGTGTTTGATTATACTAATTGGACCTGATTAGGAAAGCCACACACCTGTCTATATGACACCTTACAGCTCACAGTGCATGTCAGAGCAAATGAGAATCATGAGATCAAAGGAACTGCCTGAAGAGCTCAGAGACAGAATTGTGGCAAGGCACAGATTTGGCCAAGGTTACAAAAAAATTTCTGCTGCACTTAAGGTTCCTAAGAGCACAGTGACCTCCATAATCCTTAAATGGAAGACGTTTGGGACGACCAGAACCCTTTCTAGAGCTGGCCGTCCGGCCAAACTAAGCTATCGGGGGAGAAGAGCCTTGGTGAGAGAGGTAAAGAAGAACCCAAAGATCACTGTGGCTGAGCTCCAGAGATGCAGTCGGGAGATGGGAGAAAGTTGTAGAAAGTCAACCATCACTGCAGCCCTCCACCAGTCGGGGCTGTATGGCAGAGTGGCCCGACGGAAGCCTCTCCTCAGTCCAAGACACATGAAAGCCCGCATGGAGTTTGCTAAAAAAACACCTGAAGGACTCCAAGATGGTGAGAAATAAGATTCTCTGGTCTGATGAGACTAAGATAGAACCTTTTGGCCTTAATTCTAAGCGGTATGTGTGGAGAAAACCAGGCACTGCTCATCACCTGTCCAATACAGTCCCAACCATAGACTGTAAAAAAGATGGACGACGCATCTCTGCTTCCATCCACTATAGAAAAGTGAAGGGAATACATCTCAGTATGGCCGCTGCCATCTTGAGTAAATGACGTCATTTGGAGCCCGAGTCTGCGCAGTAGAGATTCGTTTGGAGCCAGAGTCTGCGCAGTAGAGTCGTGAGGTGGAGCCGCCCAAACTCCCGCAGACCCAATCAACCATAACGACACGCCCCGTTTTTATAGCATCAAATTACTAGCTAAAATCAAACATATCACAAAAATGAACAATTGAACATATATCAGCGTGATAACAATTACCTTAAATGACCAAAACCATATTTCGGAAAATTGTATTGGAAGTGTAATTAATTTTTTTTATTTTGACTGGAGTCCCATTCGTTTACATGGAGAGGGCGGGGTTTATGACCTGTACTGCAGCCAGCCACCAGGGGGCGATCATACAGCCCGCAGCTTCACTTTTAAGGACGAGTGAGACACACCCGGTCCCAACAGTGAAGCATGGTGGTGGCAGCATCATGCTGTGGGGCTGTTTTTCAGCTGCAGGGACAGGACGACTGGTTGCAATCGAGGGAAAGATGAATGTGGCCAGGTACAGGGATATCCTGGACAAAAACCTTCTCTAGAGTGCTCAGGACCTCAGACTGAGCCGAAGGTTTACCTTCCCACAAGACAATGACCCTAAGCATACAGCTAAAATAACGAAGGATTGGCTTCACAACAACTCCGTGACTGTTCTTAAATGGCCCAGCCAGAGCCCTGACTTAAACCCAATTGACCATCTCTGGAGAGACCTAAAAATGGCTGTCCACCAACCTTTACCATCCAAACTGACAGAACTGGAGAGGATCCGCAAGGAGGAATGGCAGAGGATCCCCAAATCCAGGTGTGAAAAACTTGTTGCATCTTTCCCAAAAAGACTCATGGCTGTATTGGATCAAAAGGGTGCTTCTACTAAATACTGAGCAAAGGTCTGAAAAAGTCTGAATACTTAGGACCATGTGATATTTCAATTTTTCTTTTTTAATAAATCTGCAAAAATGTCAACAATTATGTGTTTTTCTGTCAATATGGGCTGTTGTGTGTACATTAATGAGGGAAAAAATGAACTTAAATGATTTTAGCAAATGGCTGCAATATAACAAAGAGTGAAAAATTTAAAGGAGTCTGAATACTTTCCGTACCCACTGTATGTAAGACAATAAAGGTGGTTACAAAAGAGCTTTGTCTACATAATAATAAGAATAATTTAAAAAATCACTTTTATTATAATTTACTCACAACTCAAAACCAATCAAATCAAGGGAAAAATATAATAATAATAATAATAATAATAATAATAATAAATCAAGTCAATACTACACTCAATGTTGGACAAGTGGCCTAGAGGACAATGCACATTTGAATGGTCTCAGCTGTCATTTGATATAGTCAAAAAATGGCATATTTTGAATGTCTCCCTAATCAAACACACCTGATCCAGTTCATCATAGAGACTTCAGAACTGAAATGAGTGTGTCAGACAAAAGAGACACTAAAAATTTGCAATGTCTTGCAGACATGCCAAGTCTTTATCACCCACTTTCTACCACTTTTTCACCCACTTTTTTCTCTTGTATAGTTTCAGTGACAATTCAATCACAGTATTGTAATCAGTCACAACTGCACAATTTGTAATGGTGTAACATGTTAGCACGACGAAGGAGTTGAAATAAAAAAGTTTGTTAATGAAAAAACCCACACAGGAGATCACTGGAGTAAACTTACACCTAACATCAACAATAACCGGTGTAACGTCTGCTTTAGATCAGTAATGGTTGATTTCACTTTGTTTTTAGAAAACCTTTTAGCCTTTGACATTTGCATATAAATTACTAAACCTGGCCTCATCGTTTACATTTATATGGGTGCTAAATTGCAGATGGTCTTTGTCACTATCAAAAGGATGCTAAAACAGGTCGCCTCTGGGGTATCTTTATCAATCTTCAAACACATTCCACATAAGGTTGGATGACCCCCATGCCAGAGACAGACCAGTTGTCTGTCCTCACAATTCCCAATACACATCACACACACACCTAAAGACATTTTCTCTATTTTAGGCCATAACTAAGTAGTTATAAATGTATCTGCTATATGCATGTTTTGTATGTATATTCCCCTGTTATATTAACTTAGTTAAAACCCTTTTCTTGTATTAGTTAGACGTTAAATGCCTATATTCCAGTGTATGAGTGTATCTCTTCTTTAATATCATCCGAAGGTTACTTTCTTGGTATCAAAATGATCTCCTCTTTATTTCTCACACAATGACGTACACTATGTGATCGTGAAATGCATCAAACAATTCTTACTATGTTTTGAATTAAAAGCTGCACTAGCGTTCCAAATCAGCAATAAAGTGTGAGATGGGCCATAAAACGGAGACAAAGGGAGCTTCCCGCTCAAAATGCATGCCTCTGATTGGCCACTCCACCCACAAAATGGGTGCGGCCATGAACCATTAAAAGGTTAGAACCCAGACTAATCATCGCTCAAAACTCCTCTCCTTGAGACAAAGACCCTGGCAAAACTCCTTAACCTTCCGGCAGTGTTTACCTTCAAGTAACGTTGTGGATTTACTTTGGACTTCTTCAACTTCCTCCTCAAGAAATCATCAAGAACCTCGTCTACAGCATCAAGACTCTTATTCAGCAACAAACCAATGCAAGTAACCATTTACAACTGATTAGATGCGTGTTAAGTTTGAACCCCGTTAAGGTGAATTGTGGCTCTGATGATTCTCACTGAGGTTGTGGTAAAATTGATGTGAAATACTGCCATTCTTTACTCTTCTCTCTCTTTCCTTACTTTCCTTCATTCTATAAATATATGTTTTGCTTAGTTTGTTTGTATGTTAGTTATAGTTTCGTTTATTAAATCCCTTATATTCACAATTGATTGTCTCTGTGTTCCGCTCACATTTCAAAGTCACTGAAAGATTGCTCCTTGCTACATGCTAACTACTGCTAGTACTGTATAAGTAGGAAGGCCATTGTTTCTTGGCCAGAAACGTAATCTTCCTAGAATTGATAAATAATTATATTGTCTGCTCGGTGGACAGACAGATCAAGTAATTGTAATATCGATTCTGCTACAGTTAATTCTAAGATCTAATCTAAACATTTATTATTAATTATAACCAGTTATAATTAATTATAAATAATTCCCTCTTTTTGAGCTAATTCGCTACACCGGCAAGGAACAGAAGGAAACTGAAGGCTTAATTACAAAAAAGGGAATGAAACTGGTGTGTGGCTATTAGTAACTAAAGGAACAAACTAGGAAACTAACTTGTGGAGGGAAAACTAGAACAAAGGAAACAACTAAATATACACTTGACATTACTTCCCCTCCCAAAGGTGAGTCCTCATGCTGTGGAGCAGTCCTTCTGAAGAGGGAGGTTGGGGGTTCAGGCGGAGGAGGATTAGGGGAAGGCAAAAGGGAGAGGACAGAGCTCATAGAGCCAGTGCAGCTGGAAGAAAACAAAACTAGAGGTGTTTTGTATTGCATGAAGGGAAAGTGCTTTCTCCTACAGAAAAGCCTTAAAGGGGTCATGAACTGCCTTTGTTTTTTTTTATTTTATACTGTTCTCTGAGGTCCACTTATAATGTTATCAAGATTTATATATATATATATATATATATATATATGAAAAAAATAGAGTTTATAGGCTATTTTCTGTCCTGTTTGTAACTCTCTGGGGTCGACTGTCTCGCATTTCTTTTCTTATCAGTGCGAAGGACACTAAAAATACTCTGTCAGTTTTGGTCATACCAGTGTTATACACCGATTGAAACTTTGAAGTGTCTATTTTATTTTTTTTTTTTTTGGGTACATTCACAATAAAAATAAAATGTTCTGATTTTGGAAAATAAAGAGAACAAACAGGGTGCACTCTCTGTCTTCTCCATGAACTGCTTTTAGAAACACATCACTAAAATGACTAACTCAGCAAATACTCAGCACACACGCATGGGAGTTATATCTATAGAAAGCTTGAAGTGTCTACTTTTAAATGAAGTCATATCGAAAACAAATATTCTGTGATAAAGTAATCCGTATGAAACCAACACGATGTTCAGTCTTTCCCGTCTAACTCATTATCTATAATGCAATCCCTCGCGGCTCGCGCCGTTCATATGTAAATATCCACTTGAGACACGTGCACATGTAAACGCCCAACGCAAACAAAGAGTGAGGAGATTGTTCATC
Organism: Acrossocheilus fasciatus; assembly: GCA_036784905.1. Taxonomy (NCBI): domain Eukaryota; kingdom Metazoa; phylum Chordata; class Actinopteri; order Cypriniformes; family Cyprinidae; genus Acrossocheilus; species Acrossocheilus fasciatus. The sequence continues at coordinate 25,684,659 of CM071954.1, read as the reverse complement.
GCGGCTACTGTTCGTTTCTGGAAGATGCGCTGTGTAAGGCTGGATTTCCCCTCAAAAGAAGAACAAGATTTCATCCAGTAGAGGAGATCAAACTGACGAGCAAGTAATGTTTCTTTTTTGCATTAGTTAACGTGTTATTGTGACATAAACTTGAACACATTTACGAGTTGGCTTGTTCCCAAACAACAACATGATGAATGTTATGCATCTAAGAATGTTTAGACCATGTTTATTATTAATATTCTGTTCACAAATAGATTTTAATAGTGTGCTAAACAATAATAATTAGTTTCTCAGATATAAAATATTCTTTTTTATAGTACAAAGTACAACCTTTTATAGTAAAGTAATATGAGTATACACTGTAACCTGATGAATGCTATGAGTCTAAGTATGTTTAGAACATGTTTATTATTATTGACAGCCTACTCTGTTCAAAAATAGATTTTAATAACATGCTAAACTAGATCTTAGTACTAGATCTTAGTGCTGCGTTTGACACTGTTGATTATAACATACTTCTAGAGAGACTGGAAAACTGGGTCGGGCTTTCTGGGATGGTACTCAAATGGTTCAGGTCATACTTAGAAAGGAGAGGTTATTATGTGAGTATAGGAGAGCATAAGTCTAAGTGGACGTCCATGACATGCGGAGTACCACAAGGCTCAATTCTTGCACCACTCTTGTTTAGCCTGTATATGCTCCCACTAAGTCAAATAATGAGAAAGAACCAAACTGCCTATCGCAGCTATGCTGATGATACCCAGATTTACCTAGCCTTATCTCCAAATGACTATAGCCCCACTGATTCCCTCTGCCAATGCATTGATGAAATAAACTGTTGGATGTGCCATAACGTTCTTCAGTTAAACAAGGAGAAAACTGAAGTCATTGCATTTGGAAACAAAGATGAAGTTCTTGACTCTGCATACCTTGACTCTAGGAAGGAAAAACGTATGGTTCATTTCATCATACAATTGTCAGGGTCTTCATCTTAATTTGGTAACAGGATGCTGACACTCATGCTGACACACAATCTGTATTGTTAAAAGCGCTATGCAAATAAATAAAAAATAAAGGTAGTGTATTGCTTTGTCACTGTGTAAGTGTGTATTTGGGCATGGGGTCTGGATCCTGACACTTCTGTCTAATTTGGTCAGTGTTAGGATCCAGATGCTCATCCTCTGTGTTTTGTCTTTATTATAAGCATATGGTTGCTGTGTTTGTTCCTTCACCAACTCATCTAGACTCATCTCTAGTGTAGACTCTTATGTGATGTTTTTGAACACATGGCTTGTGATTTTGTTTTCACCCATTATATTATTATTACAATTGCACCACCATTGGTTCCCTGTGTAGGTGTTCCTGTTTGCCCTTCGCCTGAATTGTATTTTCCCAGTGGCAGTGAATCCGCATATTTTGTCTGAGTGGTTAGGCAATTAAAAGCATGCATAATATGTAGTTAATACTGGTTAGTGAATGATATATAATATAGGGCTGAGATCTTGTTTGTGATCACTCACCTCTTTTTCTGGTCATCAAATGCTGAACATGTGTGTCATCATTAAAGGGGTCATATTTTGCATTCTCTTCCACCTGTACAGTTGTTGGTGACCAGGATGAATTGTAGGTAGATGGGTTTTGATTGAGTATCTGGGCCAGTTGTGAACTGACATCTTGAACTTTCTTCTTTTCTTTCTTAAGCATGTTCACTAATATACCTGAGAAATTTAAATTAAGGATAATGATCATTTTATGACAATTCATCTTGGAGACCTGTGTGATAAAAGGGAAAACAAATGCAAAACAGTCATTTTTTCATTGTTATTCTGCTCCAGTGGGCTGTTAACCATTGTGATTGAATCATTAGTGTTCAAATCATTTGGATGGTTTAAACCTATTTATTGCAAAGGTCTGACTCAAAGGAACTGGGAAACTCATACAGACTTGGAATAACATGAGAGTAAATAAATACTGACCTTTATCATATCTGTGTGAACTATTCATATCTCAGTATACAATAAGTACATTTGCATGTACATATACTGAGATGTCAGTATATCTCAAGGTTCTGCCACACTCCACATTTTGGTTGACAACAGTTCAACCAGTTCAACCAAGTCCGATGATTTTTTGCTCTATGCAATAACGCTTTCCGGACTTTGTTTGTACCTCGCCTGGACTATTGCCTGTCTGTGGATTACCTGTTTGCCTCACTCTTTGGATTACGGTCACCATTGATTGACCCATGCCTATTTACAGGATTACTCTTTTGTCTTGCCCTCAGTATACCTTTTTCCCCATTGTCAGTACCTTGCCTGTTTGATGACCACGTCTTTGAATAAAGCTATGCAGATGGAGCCCAACAGAATACGCGGCCCAACGAGGATCCAGCGACTTTTCAACAGGACACTGGCCAGGTATGCGCATGGCAAGTATGTTATTATCCCTCAAGCAGGGCACACTATAACCTGAGGACTACATAGAGGAGTATTTATCTTTGGCAAATGGCTCTGACTTGCCGGACTGTATAGAATTTTATGCAATGGCATTAACCAGCCACTAAAGTCAAGACTCATCCTTTAGTCAGTTTTTGGATTTTGCCTTGTTGTCTGTCGGTTCCTCATTCACTGTGGGTGTTGCGGAGGAGGAACGCGACACCATGTCTGTGCCTGTAATGGCAGCCACGGAGTTTAGTCAACCGCAAGCTCTGGGACATTCAAGTGTGCTGATTGCTACACTGGTGATTAAACCCGCTAGTGAAATGGTGGCCGCACCAGTCTGCGCTGACGTAATGGCAGTGACAATTACACTCTGTCATGTCAAGTCACGTCTCAGCTGATCTTCCAGAGTCATGTCACATCACAGCTGAGCATCCAGAGTCACGTCACGTCACAGCTTATTGTCCAGAGTCACATCACAGCTGAGCATCCAGAGTCTGGTCTCTTCCTGTCTGTTGCACCCAGATCTCCGAGGTCAGTTCGTCAGTATTCCCGACTGGCATCCAACGTGGAGGATCCACTGCTGATGTCAGCAGGTGCAGCTGGTATTCCCAAACCCATTCATTCTGGCCCCTCTGTTCCTGAACTGATTCCCCTGTCTGTAGAACTTCCCATAATGGGGATCGCTTTATGGGGTGTTTGGGCTCCATACATCACCACAGGACCCCTTGTGACAACCCCTGTCATCTATTCGTGGAATCGCCATTGAGCCCACAAACTACTTTGGCAGCCATTTGAAACACCTGTTCTCTATCAGACACTCCTTTTAAAAGAGACTTCCGCTTGAGCCAGAGAAGGCTACGGTTTTGGACATTTGGTTTTGTGGCTTGTTTTGGTTTACTTTTGCCCTCGTACTTCAACACTGCGGTACACTAAATCTCCCTACATCCATGAATCTCACATTACACACTGACATTACTGATGTTTTCCTATACATAGTTGTGTTCTTTATGGTTTTCTTAATTTTTTTCATGTGACTAATTCTTAAATAAAATTATATTTTGAGTCAGCAATTTGGTTTTGCGTGTGTTGTTTGTTGTTTCCCTTGAGCCATGGGTCATAACAGGCGGTGGCAAAATAAGTTTAAATCTTGTATTTTGCTAATAGGATACAGAATCTCTAACCTCAACCTTCATCTTCCCACTTTATTAATGTCTAATTACTTTATTAACGCTGTTACATTAAGTATTAAAATAAGTCCAGCGACGCTTAAAATAACTAGATCTGGCAACATGGTGGAGCAAAATGGAGGCTGCACTTGCGCCAAGCTCCTTCACTCCTGCATTTTGCAGCTGCTGTGAGTCAGCCACATGAATTTATTCAGCGACATCATTTTAAATAATTTTTCATGTTTTCAAATTTTATTTTTGAACTTGAAACATTTACGGAGGTCTGGACCTCATAGCTGGCTATGGGTAAACTATAGCCTATATGAATTAAATGAGCGCAAATCAATAGGGGTCTATGCGTGTCTCTCAGAAATCAGATCTTCGTCTGGAGTTATATCAACTCAACAAAAATATCCTAGTAACGGTCCTAACGTCAAACCTTTTCGAAATCCAACTGTAAAAATGCATTACATTAGCCCTTTTCATGAATGGCATTACATTTAATTATACAAGACGAAGAAAAGCGATGTTTGATCAAGGCTTTTGGAGGGTCCAAATGATTTATTGCGCTCTGTTGATACAAAATAAAATTGTTAAATGAAAACTACGAATCAAACAGATTTGCATTTAAAATGGTATTTTCATGTAATTTGACAAACTTCCAGTTTAAGCCATGCCCACTTCCGGATCTATCCAAATACAGATACAGATACAAATAATTCTGAGATTGTCACAGATACAGATGCAAATAATGGCTCCGTTGCACACCCCTAATAGACTCCCACACTACACAGACTGTTACGTGTCACTCCGGACTACATTCTCTATGTTCAATTGCATTGATTATGGACTCACATGCAGCCAATCACACCCTTCTCAGATCGCCGAGTATTGTTAGCGTTTATACCTGTTTAGCGATAGCTACATCATGGACGCATTCAAAGTTTTCCAAGTCTAGTCTAGTCCAGTCCAGTCCTATGCATTGCCTGTTTAACCCGAGTCTTATATCTTAGCCTGTCTCCTCATTTTGTCTGTTTGCTGCATGCCCCGGAACTCTTGTCTGCCCTGGATTACCATTTGTATTGCCTTTTCAGACTTTGTTTATACCTATCTGTGGATTACCTGTTTGCCTCACACTTTGGATTACGTTCACCATCAATTGTCCCACACCTGTTTACCGGATTACTCTTTTGTCTTGCCCTCAATATACCCGTCAGTACCTTGCCTGTTTGATGACCACGTCTTTGAATAAAGCTTTGCAGATGGATCCGCTCGCCTCTTGTTGTAGTCACTCAGTAACAATGGTGCATGTTGGTTCCCCTATACTGAGGTATGTCCAGCAGTTTTTTTTTTTTTTTTTTCTGCTCAGTGGTGGACTGGTGGGACAACTTGTGAAGTTTTGGAGATGACTGCCTGAAAATTACCTGTATAATTTTGGCAAGCAAGCAAAAAAGTACTTTACAAAAGTAAAGTTCATTGAAAGTATGTTTTTTTTTTTTACATATTAAAAGTTTGTTTTATAGCAAAAGCAGATAACTCCAACAGTCGTTGTTTGGCAAAAGCAGATATCTCCACATTTCACATTTTAGAGTTTAAAAAACAATTGTTTAAATTATGTTTTATTAACAAAGTTCGGTAGGAGCACATTCAGATAATTAACCCATCCAATTCATCATGAGCAATCACACTGTCTATCCTATCAGCTCGAGAGAGAACCTCTATAAATAGCCAAGCCATATTAGCTTCATTCTCTCTACAATCTTTCAGCATTGGGTTTGCTCCTTTTGCCACTTTTATCACAGACCCAATTTTTCCCGCCCAACGACAAGACCGATCCTCTGCTGCAATTTGCCAGCCTCAGGATTACTCCTTCTCCGCCAGACAATTCCGCCGAGCAACAGGCTTCATCACGGTTGCCGCTCTCCTTCGACCAGCCACACGCTATCCACGATGCTGAGCCTTAACCTCGCCTCCACTGGCGACACTTCCAACTTCCCCGGCATCCTTGTATCATTCAGCCGTACCAACAATTCCTCCGATTTCAGCCTGAGGCAAACGCTAATTAATTCTGATGCACCATTCTCGCGGAGGGTAAACAAAGCGGATCTGAACGATTTATTCGTCACCCTGCAAATCATCCAACCTCACTCCTAAATCCATTCCAGCCGCCAAGGCGGCCAATAGATCGAGCAAAGCCCCAAACTCGCCTCACTAGACACCGCCATCATCCTGCACAAGGCCCAGCTCTCCGCAAGCGTCAGGTCACAGAAGCAGGCCTTCAACAAGCCTTGGCCACGGTTCTCACCGCAGCAAAACCTCACTCACTTCCTGCTTCGGCTCAGCCTTCCACCGTGGCTCTTCCGGCCACAGCGCCGTATGCAGCTGGACCTCCAGCTCTCGTAGCAGATACTAGTGCCTCCTCCAACGATGCAGGCTATGTTGCAAATTAATACATTTTTAGGTGAAGTCGCTAAAAGCAGGTTTCATGGCTAAAAGTTTGTTAAACGACGTCATGACATAAACGGATGTTGATGCCATTTGTAAACTGGCATTTTCCAAAGTTTATCATCCACACTGAAATGTCTGAAAGCGTTACAATCGCCTTACTGTGCATGCATAAAACCTCACAGAGATGATACAGACGGAACAGACATTACTTTTCACACAATTCTTCTGGCAGGATCTATTTATTCAGGGAAATTTCTCATTATTCACTGACGCGTCCACGGCGCTCACTCAGAATGGATCCACAGGACAGCAATCGTGAGTAAATTTTCTGTCGTCTTTTTAGGACTGTAATATGGTGAGTGTGAAAAGTAAATATCTTAAGCAACAGTGTGAAAGTGAATAGCACATAACTATTGGTACAATATGCGTCACATCACTAAACATGTGTCATCGTTTTCAAAAGCCTCCGTTTTCACAGTCTATACTACAACGTGAAAACAACATTTTTAAATTTCTTCACACTGGAAAGCGTTTCAAAAGCTCTGTTTTCCTGGACTCCTTGCTTTAGTGTGAATGAAAGGGCAAATGAGAGGAAAAGATGCATTTTCAGTGGAAACGTATTAGCGTGGACAAGGCCTGAGAAATTGCCAAATCTAGCAAAAAAATTGCTAAGTCGGCAACACTGCAGGCTAGGCATTTCAGCTTGTCCCGCCAAATGTCACAAACCCTTCCACTTTCCTATGGCCTACAGCTACAGCAGCCGAAGCAAGCACGAAGCTGCTTCCGCCTGCAAAACAGGCCCACACATCTCAGTCTTTTCCTCCCGTTACTAATAGCCCTTTTTCTTTTCAGTGGCCTCCAGCTCCCATAGTAGACCAAAAATCTTCAACATGTTATCAGAGGCTATCTGCTGGATTCTCTCCAATAATTACGCAATCCCTTACCTCATCCACCTTTTAGACGATTTTGTGGTCATTTCACCTCCCGGCTCCATCCCAGCCGCCCGTCTAGAGTTATATCGAGTTATATCCTCTAGTTGCCGCAGTGGCCCTGGGGGGAAAGAATGGTCCACCACCACAATCGTAGTGCATCGTGTTAATGAAGCGGACGGGCATTGCATCAATAAAGGCCGGTCTCATTCCCCTGCATTAATGCCTTTTCTAAGACGTCTCATTTTGATTTCAGCTTGCGACCAATTCATTTTAAGTGCAAAGCATGTTCCCGGACCCAAAAAATCAAATAGCTAACACTCTCTTCTTTTCTGCTTTCCAGGAATTCAGGCTGCTGGCGCCAGATGCAGACCCTCTCCCAACGCCAGTACCTCCATTTTCAGAGCTGATATTCCCATAAGCCACCTGCAAAAAACCCTTCTAGATGCCTCCCTCAGTTCTGTTCTCCAGGCCGTCTCCCCCAGGACCTTCCAATCCTATTTAACTGCATGAAAGGGTTTAAAACTTTTCACCACGCATGCAATTTTTTTTTTTCCACAAGCTAATTTTCGGCTCACCCTCCCTAGAAATAGCCAGCTCACAGACATGCATGCTCATCAAAGGCATCTAAAGAGCCCAACCCTCCCGCCCAGACGCTAGACAGCCAATAACTCTAGACATTTTAGCCAAATGCATTTCCACCCTCCAACCATACCAAAGCCTACCTGCATTACAGAAGCCCACAGGCTAAATTCCCGCTAAACTCCTGTCTGACCCGCTTTTTGTTGACGACTCTAATCGCCCCTGCCACACATTTCTGGTTCCAAAAACACCTCAAGTCCATTCTACTGCTATCCGGCATCCCAGAAGATCATTACTCCAGCCACTCCTTCCGCATAGGTGCAGCTACCACAGCTGCCCAAAAAGGCCTCTCCCCACCTCAGATCCAGGCACTCGGCTGCTGGACGTCAGAGGCCTTCAAGACCTACATTCGGTCAGACCGCTTCCATATCAAAGAAGCTCACCGAACCCTCATCAGCCGAGTCCTTTAACATCAGCTCATTTTCCACCACAGCAGTGCCCGCTCCCGCAGAAGCCACATTCTCTTTTCAGATACCGCAGCAGTGACCACTTCCGCAGAAACCACATTCTCTTTTCAGATGCCGTAGCAGTGCCCACTCTCGCAGGAGCCCGTATTTTTACCTCCCACTCCTGCAGCAGTGCCCGCTCCCGCAGGAGCCTGTATCTCTTCTTCCCACTCATCTCTACTTCCCACTGCCACAGCAGTGCCCATTCCTGCATGAGCTTGTATCTCTACTTCCCACTCATCTCTAATTCCCACTGCCGCAGCAGTGCCCGCTTCCGCAGAAGCCACATTCTCTTTTCAGATACCGCAGCAGTGACCGCTTCCGCAGAAACCACATTCTCTTTTCAGATGCCGTAGCAGTGCCCACTCTCGCAGGAGCCCGTATTTTTACCTCCCACTCCTGCAGCAGTGCCCGCTCCCGCAGGAGCCTGTCTCTCAACTTCCCACTCATCTCTACTTCCCACTGCCACACCAGTGCCTGCTCCCGTAGGAGTCTACATCTCTGCTACCCACTCATCTCTACTTCCCAATGCCGCAGCAGTGCCTGCTTCCACAGAAGCCACTTTCTCCCTTCAGATGCCACAGCGGTACCCAGGAGCCAAAGTTTCTTTTCAGATATCACAGAAGTGCCCGCTCCCACAGGAGCCTGTATCTCTTCTTCCCACTCATCTCTACTTCCCACTGCCACAGCAGTGCCCATTCCTGCATGAGCTTGTATCTCTACTTCCCACTCATCTCTAATTCCCACTGCCGCAGCAGTGCCCGCTTCCGCAGAAGCCACATTCTCTTTTCAGATGCTGCAGCAGTGCCCACTCATGCTGGCTTTTTTGACAAAATGTGTTTAGGGTTCAGATCGCGCTATATGTGGAGAATAATGCACGGCAATCAGCTCTTTTTTTTTCTTTTTTTTTAAGTGGCATTTATCGGTTTTTGCAAATGAACTCTTCATATATATTGTTGGCGGAACAGTCGAGCGCTGTGTGAGAAGTTTTCTGCGCACGCATACAGACAGTCGCATCTACACCACGTGAATACTAAATTGAGCTCTCTTCCACTTTTTTGAGCATGGATGAATAAATAGTTAAAATTACATAAAAATGCACATTTTGACGAATATCCTAGCAAACACAGTTGGTTAGGCATATGTCTTAACATTAACAGTTGAGAAAGAAAACGAATGTGTATCAGTATATTAAATCAGTGCTCTCATTCTTAAAGTGAAAGCAAACTAATAATAAATCTAATGCTGTCAAAAAAAAAAAATACAAGTGCTCACTGCTCCTGACTAAATAACCTTTGTAACATCAACAATGATTAATCTATATTCAATTTATACAGAAGACTATGCAGTTATTTTACATTTGATTATTACATTTCTGTAGCGTACATTTCTGTAGCATAGCGCATAAGGTGACAGCGTGTGTCAACTCAGTGCTTCCCATACGTTGATTTATTTGTGGCGGACCGCCACAATATCCACAGCCCCCTGCCATCAGCTTCCGCATCTCATACACACGAGCGCGACTTTAGCACAATATTTAGACATTTTCAGACCCTTTTAGGCTTTTTTCCATAAAAGGAACATTATGACAAACCTAGCGACTTTTTTGAAAAAACCTTAGCTTTCATTTAGTTTGAAGATGTCACCAGTACTGCCCCGCGTGAGTTCTGACTCTCCTGGTGCAGTGTCGCCTTGCTCGGCATCTGTTCTATGCAGCATTCAGTTGGCCATACCGCAGCAGACTCGTCAATAAATGAGTACAAAACAGCATTTCCAAGCACCTGTTGCTTACTGACTGTTTGGACTTTTAAATTTGAACGTAATTCATCTGTTAAAATGCTCAGTGTGTTACTCAGACGCAGGCAGTGCGCTGAATAAGACGAAATGGTAATATAGCCAAAACCACTGCATATAGGTCGATTTTTAGTGTAGATGTATGGTGATTTTATCAGACGATGTTGCGATTATAAATCAGGATTTAAAGAGTATAGTGAGAGTGATTCCTGGTTAATCTGTAGTATTAATGGGTCGTGATTAGTCACTATTTATACCTGTTTTATGTATGACAACAGAAAATATGTAAATGTGAACAGCTTTATTGGGAATTCAGTTGTATTACAGTATGTGACCGTTCATAGAGTAGAACATCTGAAGTGCCAAAACTTCTCTGAACGCAAACCTGATGCAATGACCTCATAAATATGCAAATGAATATGTGATGTCACCTGCCACCACAAGTGTCACAAAATCCTGTGGGAAACACTGATCAACTCATTCAGGTTTTATGCCACAGGGTTGTGATGGTGTTCAGGTTGTGCCATTTTCCATAGACCCGTAATGACATCACAACATAACGTCTCCATTCCCTCCATCGGGGAACGAGGGTTACGTACGTAAATGAGACGTTCCCTATCTATTGTCACTATGAATTATGTCATGACGTCATTACGGGTCTATGAAAAATGGCATAACCTGAATGCCATCACAACCCTGTGGCGCTGCAATTGCTGACAAGCTGCAGCGTCTTAAGACGAATGGTGTCACGACAAATGTTATGCATAGGTCAGAACCTTCCTAAAGCCCCAGCGCAAATTCACTGACCTTGGTGCCAAAGGGTCAAAATGGTGAGTACATCGCTGCTAGAGATGGCCATGCTGCTGTTCTGTCCACAAAACATTTCTTAACAGAAGGAATTTCAACCTTCAGGAGAAAGACTGCTTCAGATCTTTCCTTTTTTCCAGCTAGGCTAGAAGAATGTTGGGGAAGCATACCTTCCAAGGAGAAGGTCGCTACGGAGACCACATTCTACACATAGGAAGGAGTGGACTAAAATGGACTAACCTAGGGGGCAGTACTACATACTGTATGGGATGGGTTTCTGAGCCAGGTCCTGTCTGGGAGTAGGGATGGAACTACTGCTAGCAGAGACTGACAGAGCAGGTCTGTCAAGGAAAGAAACAGGTTTACCAAGAGGGAAATCTTACCATGGAGGAATACATATGTTACCCTGGACCACAAAACCAGTCTTAAGTCGCTGGGGTACATTTGTAGCAATAGCCAACAGTACATTGTATGGGTCAAAATTATCCATTTTTCTTTTATCCCAAAAATCATTAGGATATTAAGTAAAGATTATGTTCCATGAAGATATTTTGTAAATTTCCTACCGTAAACATATAAAAACTTCATTTTCGATTAGTAATATGCATTGCTAAGAACTTCATTTGGACAACTTTAAAGGCAATTTTCTCAATGTTTAGATTTTTTTTGCACCCTCAGATTCCAGATTTTCAAATAGTTGTATCTCGGCCAAATATTGTCCTATCCTAACAAACCATACATCAATGGAAAGATTAATGTATAAATCTCAATTTCAAAAAATTAACACTATGACTGGTTTTGTGGTCCAGGGTCACATATAACAGTGTAATAATATTTAGTATTTTCACATCTAGGTGGAAAAAAATTGTAATTTTTACTACTGTCTGTTCAAAATAAATGAAAAGAAGCCGAACATAGTAGATTTTTTTTGTTTCCTGTTGTACCGAAATCTTATCGAACCGTGACCCCCGAACTGAGGTACGTACCGAACCATGACATCTATGGACTGTACCACCCCTTGGCTTGGTGAACTTGCAGGATAGCTATGGCATGCAGGGTAGAGGCGGCTTGGCCCATAGTATTTTAATCTGGCAGCGAGGGCTGCCGACAGCTTACAGGCTTTGGTTTACCTACAGTCTGATGCTCATGGCTTCCCAGGAAAGCATGGCCAGCAGAATCACCCGGAAGCTGCACAGGACAAGTGCTGTGGGAGGAGTGAGAGGTCCGTGGGGACTCATCCAGCAGATTAGTTCTCATTGTAATCCTCAGATCACCCAGAGCACTGACCGGTGATCTTTTACTTATGGCAGAGAAACCGGGACAGGTAGTGACAGAGGGGTCTCACACTTTCCCTTTAAGAAAGCAGAGATTTAGTCGCAGCATTGCCAAGGTTATTCGCAGTGCAGGCATGAACCATCTGCAAACGCGCCTTCAGTGTGCTGAATGCCCAGACACGAAACACAACGTTAATGGCCACCATCAGAGGACAGGAAAAAAACCTGGAAGACCATGGAAAACAACTGTGGTGGATGACCGAAGAATTCTTTCCCTGGTGAAGAAAACACCCTTCACAACAGTTGGCCAGATCAAGAACACTCTCCAGGAGGTAGGTGTATGTGTGTCAAAGTCAACAATCAAGAGACTTCACCAGAGTGAATACAGAGGGTTCACCACAAGATGTAAACCATTGGTGAGGAAGGCCAGATTAGAGTTTGCCAAACGACATCTAAAAAAGCATTCACAGTTCTGGAACAACATCCTATGGACAGATCAACTTGTACCAGAGTGATGGGAAGAGGAGAGTATGGAGAAGGAAAGGAACTGCTCATGATCCTAAGCATACCACCTCATCAGTGAAGCATGGTGGTGGTAGTGTCATGGCGTGGGCATGTATGGCTGCCAGTGGAATGAATTCTGAAGTGTTTCGGGCAATATTATCTGCTCATATTCAGCCAAATGCTTCAGAACTCATTGGACGGCGCTTCACAGTGCAGATGGACAATGACCCAAAGCATACTGCAAAAGCAACCAAAGAGTTTTTGAAGGGAAAGAAGTGGACTGTTATGCATGCATTTCACTTGCTGAAGACAAAACTGAAGGGAAAATGCCCCAAGAACAAGCAGGAACTAAAGACGGTTGCAGTAGAGGCCTGGCAGAGCATCACCAGGGATGAAACCCAGCGTCTGGTGATGTCTATGCGTTCCAGACTTCAGTCTGTAATTATTAAAAAGTGAAAGTTTGATTTATGATTTGTTATTCTGTCCCATTACTTTTGGTCCCTTAACAAGTGGGAGGCACATATGCAAACTGTTGTAATTCCTACACCGTTCACCTACCCTCAAATTAAAGCTGACAGTCTGCAGTTAAAGCACATCTTGTTCGTTTCATTTGAAATCCATTGTGGTGGTGTATAGAGCCAAAAATGTTAGAATTGTGTCGATGTCCCAATATTTATGGTCCTGACTGTAGAAAAACAGTTGGCATCTTGGCAGAGGCTTCTTGACTAAAGAAAAAAAAAATATTAAAGGGGCTGTTAATCAAAAAATGAAAATTATGTCATATATGATTTCCTCACCCTTAAGTCATTTTAAAGACATAAGACTTTCATTAATCAGAACACAAATTAATATATATATTTTTGATATTCTGTACCATGTCCATCTATTGAAACCAAAAGATTTGTCCATTATAAAGCACAAAATAAATTGTAAAGGTAATTCGTATGAATTGAGCAGTTTAAAACAAGTATTTGGAAGAGATTCGATTGCATGCTTGATGCCTGAGAACAAAGATTTATTCTTGCTTATCATGCGATGACCTATGTGTGTTGTCAATTTTTATATAGCAATTAAATTAAATCCTAAATTAAATCTGTTTTATAAACATTTTAAAGTGTAAAAGTTTTGGTTGTGTGGACCTTCAATTGAAACAAATTTCTCAGTTTTCAATAAAGGGGTGGTTGATTTCACTTTTTTAACTTTAGTTAGTGTGTAATGTTGCTGTTTGAGCATAAACAATATCTGCAAAGTTACGATGCTAAAAGTTCAATGCAAATGAAGATATTGTCTTTTAAAATTATGGTAGTTTCATGCCTACTGTTATGGCTGATAGGGACTACAACAAGCTTTTCCCGGGTTGGTGACTTCACAAACCCTGAAACTTACATAATCCCGGCCCCAGGAACATGCAACAAAGGGGGGGGGGGGGGGGGCATGTTGTGCTGCTTTAGAGAAAAGGAAGAGTTGTTCCGTCAAAAAATCTATTCATATATGAATCGTGATTCTGTCTTTTAATAATTCTAATGGATTCACAAGTTTCAAAATCAATGTTCTAAAGAAGCTCATCCTGTTCCTCGTGTCCCCCTGCTGTGCATCTCTCTTTCACCTGATTCAGATCATCAGCTTGTCAGCTCCATCAATGAACTGTGTTCAAATTATACACTTTATGTGTATAGACAGACAGATATTTTTCACATAGCTACGAGAAGCATTAAACATGGACGTGTACGCGGTTGCCGTGGTAGCGAGCAATACTTGCTTCTTACTGTTATAAACTGAACAATTACTTTACAAAAATGCTACAATGCAATCATGTATTCTGCTGTATTAAAGCTTTAATCAGGATAAATCTGTATGTTAAAAGCTAATGTAATTCCCTGGTTCATTACCGCCACACCTCGCTCTTGTTCCAAATGGTCTCAAACCCGGGTCTCCAGCATGGGAGGCGGGCACACTAACAAGGAGGCTGAAGACTGCAGCCATTAGCATCAGTCGCTAGTTCGCCTCTTGGGATCAGGGGAGTGAGGTTTACCTGCACTCCCCTGGTTCCTGTCTGTCGTGCTGCTGATAGGTTTGCGATTGTAGCTCTGTGTAGCTTCGCTTTTCTGTTGAATCTTACTTTGGCCGCAGCAGGCGCAGTGATATTACGCAGCACCTGAAAGTAGTCCCCAGCTAGGTAACTAGCAGTGATGGGCAGTAGCGTCGCTACAAGTAGTGACGCTAGTAGTTTAACTACATTTCTCAGTAGCGTGGCGGTAGCGTCACTGCTTTCTGAATCAAATAGCTTTTCGGTAGTTAAGCTCTTTTTTTGATCAAGTAGCACGGTAGCGTCAACAAAAGCTAACGTTACATTTTCCAAAGAAAGCATTCTGAAACTCAAGCTCAAATCAGAAATATAACAGCTACCGATCACTGATCCTGGATCAGTAAGTGACGCCTCCGCCACTAAAGCTCGTAACGCCATTGGCTCCTCAAACTGTCAGTCAAACCTCATTATTCCTCCCGCCTCTTTCGTCAATGAAGTGCGGCGTGCAGTTTGGAGCATCTCAGCTTGTTTGCAGCCTGAAGGTAAATAAAGAACTGTTGATTGAATAAGTACAGCGGTTTCTTTACTCAAAAAATACTATTTAGAAAGGCTAATACTTTTTTTGTTTGTTTGTTTTTGAGGAGCGGAGACGATGCCCAGACACATTTGAGGAGTTTCTCTAGCATTTGTTGTCAAGTCAGAGCGAAATAGCTCGTGCGAAGCGCTGAAACTTTCATAATATGATACTTTGGCCAAATAACTAGGGATGCACCGAAATGAAATTCTTGGCCGAAGCCGAATACCGAACGCGGTGTTTCGCATTTTTTCCATTTATTTTGCCAATTTTTTCACCATTACAATAATTAAATTAGTAAAAATGTGCTTGTTACTATTTTGTGTTGCTTTTCAGAGAAATAAATCAAATAACAAAAATATAATTTCAAAATATTTATTTAACACTGAACATTTTTTTAACATTCCAGCAGATATTATACAAACAAAGCACAATATAACTTAAAATAAATAAATTAGTAAAATAAAAAATATATTTTTATTTGGCCATCTTTGAAGCCCCCCTTCTTGAATAGCCTATGTTAGACTGCTGAAAGAATGTAACTCTGTATGTCTACAACAAGATGGAGTCGGTGTCCTAGGACTGGGGGGAGCTACTTTCCTTTTCGCTGCTGCTGTTGCCGTAGCCGCCGCCATGTCTCTCTCGTACTCTGCATGATGTTCGGGGTGTCTTGATTTTAAGTGATAAATTAAACTTGAAGTGCTGTAAGTTTTTGCAGATGCAGCCCCTCTGGACAATTCAGCAGAACAGTGTCTGCAAACGGCCGTTTTTGCCTCTTTCTCTGACACTTTAAAGTGCTTCCACACTGCTGACATGTTTGCTGCATAAGGGGCCATTCACATATCGCGTCTTTTGCGCGCTCAAGTTCGTTATTTCAAATGTAGACGCGCGGTATGCGCGCTCATAATGGAAGCGACGCGGTCGCGACGCGCACGCGGTGCGCCGCGCTCATTTTTTCCAGGCGCGTCTGCGCCGCATCAAGATAAAACAGTCTCAACTTTTCAGAATGCCGCAAGCGCACCGCGGGTCATGTGACAAGAACCAACCTATCAGCTTCCTCACCTTTTCCGTTACTTTCAAACCTTAGCAGAAAAATGGAGGAGCAGCTCATCATTGCGGTCCAGGGATATCCTGAACTGTATGACTTGTCAAGCCCTCATTATTTTGTCTCAGATCAAGGGATTTTCGGTGGTGGAAATCCATCGCTGAAATTTCCTTGTTGTAACAGAGAGCGCAGCTGATGGTTGCTTAGCAACGACAGACGCCTCCTGAGCGCAACCGGCCGAGCACTATGGAAAAAAGGAGAAAGCGGCGCGCCTAGCGTTATCCAAGCGTTTTTAGGCGCGATACGTGAATGGCCCCTTAGACGCGATATGTGAAAGGCCCCTAAAGCGCGCGCCTCTCACTCTACACGGGTTACTATTTGATCGCGTCATTAAAAACGTCATTGTTCGGCAAAATTTATTCGGCCTTTTTACTTATAATTTCGGTTGCCGAACATTCGGTGCATCCCTACAAATGACAGAAAAAAACAGTACGCCCACATAATAACAGAAGACTGGGGAAAACGGGACACGATCGGGGGGGGGAAATAAATAAATAAATAAATAAATAAATAAATAAATAACATTCGCTGGTCAAAAGCTTCATATTTGAACTTGATTTTGGTGAAATGTTTATATTGATATCTAATGACACATGCAACGATGCAAATAAACATGCCTATCTGTAGGCCTAAACATGGTAACACTATACAATACGATTTCATTAAAATACATTTGTTACAGTATTTATTAATCTTTGTTAATGTTAGTTAATGAAAATACAATCGTTCATTGGTAGTTCATGTTAGTTCACAGTGCATTAACAAATGTTAACAAACAACTTTTGACTTTAATGCATTAGTAAATGTTGAAATTAACATGAAGATAAATGCTGCAGAAGTATTGTTCATTCTTAGTTCATGTTAACTACACTAGTTAACTAATGCTAACTACTGAACCTTATTGTGAAGTGTTACCATTTATATAAATGTATCTGTATACAATAAAGCCACAATACCAACTACCAATAGGAGGTTTCTGGCCGACAGCACAAATTTATTTTGCCTATGTCACAATATGAGGTAAATCCAGCCCTGTTTTTGATACTGATTATGTTGCCAAATTGGTTTGGAACAGCTGTTGAATAAACAATTAAACTGAACATGCCTATCTATCTGCTTGACTGACAGTTTTATTGATCACTGAGAGAGCATTGACTTTGTATGATGTTGGTTCAATAGAATTTTTTTTTTTTTTTTAAATAGCTTGGATGTAGTAAACTATTTTTGCCATGTTACTGTAGCTTAGCTTGCTACATTTCCCAGGGCTGTAGCTTTAGTGTAGTTAAGCTTCATTTAAAGAAGAGTAACTGTTAGCTTAGCTCACTACATTTTCCAAGTAGCTTGCCCAACACTGGTAACTAGTTATAATATAGCTGGGGACTACTTTCAGGCGCTGCGTAATATCACTGCGCCTGCTGCGGCCATGGTACGGCAGCAAAGTTCCTTGATTATTACGCCGGAATGAGAGCATAGTTCCTAGCCAAATCGGACCAGAAAATCCCAACTTTTCATTTTCCGCCGGTCTTAGTACACGATATAACTACAGAAGAGTCAAGTTTTAAATAGGACAAATATTGAAACTCTTTGGTCAACGCGATGCTACTGGTCTAATCGGATTCAACGATCTATGCTAAGCTATGCTAAAAGTGCTATCGTCAGATCCGGAGATCGGCTGAATGGATTCAAAAACGGTAAAACTCAACTTATTAACTCTGGGGGAGTTGGAGAATGAGCCTATTTCCAAAAAAAGTGGAGTGTTCCTTTAATCATGATTTTAATATCCACGTCGATAATGAAAAAGATGCATTAGGATCAGCATTAATAGACATTCTGGACTCTATTGGGGTTAGACAACATGTCTCACGACCTAGATTTAATACTGTCACATGGAATTGATGTTAATGGTATTGAAATTCTGCAGCAAAGTGATGCTATCTCAGATCATTATCTAGTCTTGTGTAAACTCCATATAGCTAAAACTGTTAATTCTACCCCTTGTTACAAGTATGGTAGAACCATCACCTCTACCACAAAAGACTGCTTGGTAAATAATCTTCCTGATTTATTCCTCAGCATATGCAACAGTACAGAAAAACTTGATGATGTAACAGAAACTATGGACTCTCTTTTTTTCTAGCAATTTAGATACAGTTGCTCCTTTACACTTAAGGAAGATTAAGGAAAAGAGTCCAACACCATGGTATAATGAGCACACTCGCACCCTAAAAAGAGTAGCCTGGAAAATGGAGTGCAGCTGGAGGAAAACAAAACTTAGAGGTATTTCGCATTGCTTGGCGGGAAAGTACCCTATCCTACAGAAAAGCATTAAAAACTGCTAGATCTGATTACGTTTAGTCTCTTTTAGAAGAAAACAAACATAACCCCAGGTATTTATTCAATACAGAGCCTAAATTAACAAAAACTAAAGCATCAGCAGGTGTTGACATTTTCCAACAGCATAATACTTTATGAACTATTTTACTTCCAAGATCGATACTATTAGAGATAAAATTGTAACCATGCAGCCATCAGCTACAGTATTGCATCATATAGTACACTATAGATTGTTACGTTGACCTAGTTTCCTTAGTTCCCTTGATTAGTTAATTAGCTCACTGTTTCTGTTTCCCCTTGATTACTTTCAGTATTTAAAGCCTGTGTTCTCCCTTGGTTCTTTTTCTGCTATTTATCTGATCTATGTGTTTGCTACCCCTCGCTCCTGGATTATCTCTGTTTCTGATTTGGATTATCATTAAAAGACTCTGTTTTGTTTATTCTCCCTCGTCGTGTGCTTTATTAGAAAAAGGCTGCGTAACAGAATAGCAGACCGAAAAGTGTGTAATTAAGCGGCATTTTTCTTTACATTTATTTATTTTTTTTATTTTTTTTTCACGGTCCTCTCCCGGAATGGATCTGCCTGCCGTCCAACTCCTGTGCCTGGAGCAGATGGACCGTTCGCTGGAGGACCATACCAAGGACTTTCTAGATCTGGCATGCCTTACCCACCTCCCCGACCGCTTGCTCTGTGTCTTTTACATCTCCAGCTTGAGTGAGCGGTGTAAGGCACACCTGCCAGCGAATAGTCCCAAGGAGGATTTCGCCGCTTGTGTGGAGTGGGTGCTGGAGAATAATGGACTGTTTTTCTCCGTCTGCCCCTCAGAGGAGAATATCTCCAGCCCCACTCCCGAACCAGAGACCAGCCAGCCATCACCCCACTATACGGAGCTACTGCCTGAGCCCTCAGCAGACAGAGAGCCTGAGCCCGCTGCGACTGAGCCCATCATCGCCACAGAGCCTGAGCCTCAAACATCTTCTGACCAAGTGCGTGAGCCAGCAACATCGTCCGTCCTCAAGGGAGTTTTGGTGGTGTTCGAGGGCTTGGAGGGAAGCCCCAATCCAGCTTGGATTACACTTCAGTCCTCCGACCCATCGACTCCGACTTGGCTCCTAGCTCCCTCGTCTCCACCATGGCCCGTCATCCCACTGGCTCCACCGGGCTCCCTCGTCCCTCCGGCTCTGCCTTGGTCAGTCGTCGACCATCCGCCGCCTCGGGACTCCACTCCTCTGGCTTTGCCTCGTCACTCCATCCCTCCGGCTCTGTCAGGCTCCTCCTTCCCTCCAGCTCCACCTTCATCCTCAGTTGCACCGGCTCCACCGCGGTCTTCCGGATCCCCGCCTCCGCCTCTTTCGCCTGAGACTTCAGCTCTGCCTTGGCCCTCCAGATCCTCAGTTTCGCCCCGGCTCTCCGTCTGCTCAGTTCCACCTGGTTCTCCATCTCCAGCAGCTCAGTCTCCGTCAGTCGGTCCCCGTCAACTCCACCATGGGCTGCCATCCTGGCTGGCCTCTGGATTTCCACCTGGATCCTCCTGCTCCAGGCTCCTCCCACCCTCCACTCCCCCATGGACTTATGCTTTGTACTCTTTTTGTTTTTGTGCCTTCCCCATTGCCTGCCCTTCACCTGCTCCATGCCCACCTCCAGAACCCCCACCCTCCCTCCTCTTTTGGACTGCCTTTGTCGGCGCGAGGACGCGCTGTTCTGGGAGGGGGCGATATGTTACATTGACCTAGTTTCCTTAGTTCCCTTGATTAGTCAATTAACTCACCTGTTTCTGTTTCCCCTTGATTACTTTTAGTATTTAAAGCCTGTGTTCTCCCCTGTTTCTTTTTCTGCTATTTATGTGATCTATGTGTTTGCTACCCCTCGCTCCTGGATTATGTTTATTTGTTTATTCTCCCTCATCGTGTGCTTTATTAGTAAAAGGCTACGTAACATAGATCCCCTGAGGAACAATTCCACTCATTCTCTACTATAGGAGAGGAAGAATTGTATAAACATGTTCATAAATCATCTAAACCAACAACATGTATGTTAGACCCTATTCCATCTAAACTACTAAAAGAGGCGCTTCCAGAAGTCATAGATCCTCTTTTGGCTATTATTATTTTGTCATTGTCATTGAGATATGTCCCCAAAAAACCTTCAAACTGGCTGTTATTAAGCCTCTCATTAAAAAAACACAACTTGACCCCAAAGATGTAGTTAATTACAGACCGATCTTGAATTTCCCTTTTCTGTCAAAGATACTAGAAAAGGTAGTATCCTCACAATTATATTCCTTCTTAGAGAAAAATGGTATCTGTACGGATTTCACAGATCGGGACAAGACCTCGGGAACCAGACGAGTCCTTTACACAATCTGACTTTACTGCAGTTGGAATTGATCTGCTGGTTCGTCTGGTCAGAGGAGAACTGGCCCCCTGACTGTCATCAGTTGAGTTTTGGTTCCTTGCCGCTGTCGCCTCTGGCTTGCTTAGTTGGGGCCATAGTTTCCAGTGATATCGTCGACTTGATTGCACAGATACTATTTAAACTGAACTGAGCTGGATGATGACATCACTGAATTTAATAATGAAATGCCTTTAACTGAAAATTGCGTGTTTAACCTTGTCATTTTACATTACTGACAAACTATTTTACTATTTTGATATTGGAAAGTTGCTTTGACACAATCTGTATTGTTAAAAGCGCTATATAAATAAAGGTGATTTGACTTGACAGCACCTACCCGCTGGCCTCCGTTACACTCCTCCCCCTAAACCTCACGCCCATCCGGGTCATGGCACCAATGTAACCTCCCCCAGGTCCTTACCGCCACACCTCGTTCCTGATCCTAGTGGGTCTCCGCACCTTCCCGCAGGTCTCCGTACCTTCCTACTGGTCTCCGTTACACTAACATAAGCAGTAGCATTTACAAATAACAGCGTATCTAAAAGTATGAGACAACAACCAACAAAAAACATACCATTCTGAAACATCCTGTAAGAGTCGTGTTTGCACAGGTTCTGTGCAATCCTCTTCACTAGTATTCTCTGGATCTCATTCGGGCTCAAACTGATAAATAATATCGACAACGCCATTGTTTACAATACAAGACTGGAGCACATGCCACCGAGGTGAGGGTCGTGACATCTCTGGGCGTGCACTAGGTTGTTTATTGAATCACAACACACTGGGCCAGCTAACCAATCTGAGCCCATTGCGTATTTCTGAGGGAGGGGCTTAAAAAAAACAGGAAATCATCAGAGTGTCCATAGGAGAAGGGACAGAGGGGTGTAGAATAAGGTATTAATAAAGGTAAATTACATGAAAAAATAAAATTATATATGTGTATATATATATATAATGTGACGGTTCGACGGCCCTCCCCCTCATCATCACCACCCCGTCCCTTATTCGCCGCCCTTCACCAGGCTCCCGACTGGAGTGGGTGGATGAGAGGAGGGGCGTGGGACCAACGTGGGCTGGCGGCGTGTGATGAGGCACAGCTGGACTGAATTAAGCCTCATCACCGCCGCCGTTAAATGCCGAGCGCGCCTCTCCTCGGGAGACCGGTCTCTTCCCCCGTGCATGCACGCTGGTGTCCTCGTGGGTCCAGGAAGGGTGCGTCGAGGGACATCGCGCCGCCGAGGATGTGAGCCGCGGAACCTCCAGGGTCATCG